>JAZBGW010000259.1:0-23953 GCA_037464815.1 Mylabris variabilis
CCTTCCTGCCTGCCCGCATGCTCACCCTCATGAGAGAAACAACCTGACTCACAATAACGAAAATATGTGATATTCTCGTTCACAACGCGGTCTTTTTTTTGATCGTCAATGTACAGAGACAGCTAAAAAAGAGACGAAGTCTTGAGCGAGAATATCACATATTTTCAGTGTCGGACTGGCAACAATTTGGCCCACCGGGCAAAATATATTTGGTCCCATTTCTAACACAACTACATTGGCGAGTTTTAGTCCTTACGTTTTGTTTAAATATTCTTTTTTACTTATGATTTACGTAGCTTTTGATGATAAGCGACTTAGTTTTTCGGGACTTCTATGGACTTTTGCCAACAAGATACAAACATTGTGCCTTGAAAATGTATCCATAGGAAAATTCGACGACAAGCTCGAATTTATTTCGGGAAAATTTCATGGCGGATGCTAAAAAAAATCGAGCACATCATCGAATTTCCCAAGGATAACCATTCAAACAAGGTACTGAGCAATTCCTAATTAATTTTCCGAAAAACTAACAACTTTATCAGAAAATGTATTGCAGACTTGGAAAACGCTTTCAATTTTCGTCTACTGCCGGATAATCATTGCCAAATAAATAATATTGGCCCAGTTATGGGGGGAAGGATAAAAAAAACATGCTTCAATATTTTCCTCTAGAATTACGAATTTTGCCAAATCTTCCAAAACGAAATATAACCCCAAATACCCCAGGAAATGGCCGTTTCAACGCTGGTTAGCACATTTGAATACCTCAGAAAGCAAGCGAGATGTAGATGATTAAAAATTGGCATTTTTCGAACACTGAATCAAAAAAGATACAGTGCAAGCCATTAGGAAAATAGTGCAATTCTTAAACAACTTCGGGCTCTAAGCGCTCGCTTATTCAGATTATTTTACCGGGTGGGTGACCTAAAACGAAAAGTTCTGATGGCAACTCTCATTATTTGGCGAGCGAATCGAAAAATATTTCAAGAATTTATAGGAGGGTCCCTAGTGAACATTTTAGCAAAATTAAAACATCGTAGCTCATTTCGAAGTTAGTCAAAAAGCGCTCGTTTCTGACGATATTGCGATTTTCAAAAACGAACTAAACATGCAGAAGGACGCGGAGATCCTCCCAACATTACTTTCTTTCCTTTTTTCCATTTTATTCTAGACCTGGTGAGAATGATTCGCATTTTCTCTAGAATGCAATGGAGAAAAACGAAAAAAATCAATGTTGGGAGGTTTTTCGAGTCATTCTTAGTCGTTTTACGTGCTTAGCTCGTTTTTGGAAATCGCAACTTTGTTCAAAACGAGCGTTTTTTTGACCAATTTCCAAATGAACTGCGTGGTTCTAATTCTGCTAAAATGATCTCCAGGTACCACCCTAGAATTCCTTGAAACATTTTTCGAATCGCTCTCCAAATAATGAGAGTTGCCGTAAGAACTTTTCGTTTCAGGTGACTCACTCGGTATAATCCGAAACTACTGGTCCCTAACAAAGGAATCTATTGATCCACTGGGCATTTGCCCGGTTGTCTAGTCCGACCCTGCATATTTTCGTCCGTGTGAGTCTACCTGTTTTTCTTGTCAGCGAAAGAGGGTAGGGAGTTACAGCCATAGCAAATTTGTATAACTACCCACTTTACAGAAAATAACAATAAATGAATTCCACCCCCTTCTTCTTCCCAAATTCTGACCCGTTAAGATTCTGTTATATTGTGAAGACCGCCCTCATAAGCCTGTTTTACGCAGCCGCACAAAAATGTCTTTTATGGCCGCTTCTGTACCTATTTGAAATGCCGCACCTGTATATTGAATTACTTTACTATCAAACTAATTGGAGAATATTTCTGTAAAATTACCGATAATTTCCTCTCATGGTGCTGATGGAATTTGGATATATTCTTATCATTTTTGTTTTAATTCAAAAGAATAATTTAATTATCAAATATACAATAGATTTAGATTTTTTTAGATAAACAAACCGACAAATAGAATAACAAGAAGAAAATGAATTTTCCGTCCTTGCATTTTTATTTTTATGGCTGTGAAATAATGAAAGTTTATAGTTTTTGTGAATTGAACACAATTTGTTTCTGTTCTATTTTATTTTTCGTAGCAAATTTCTATTCTATTTTGCATATTTTAACAATACACCGTACTGGCAATCGAACCGGAAACATTGATCTCTAGACGATGCTCGTTTTAATCTCTATCTCTATTTCGAATTGCCGATACGGTATTTACCGGTTGATCAAACTTCAACGTGAATAGATTTTTTTTAACAACTCATTAATATAGATCGATCTCATTTTTATTATTGAAAATCGTGATAATTTAGTAGGGTGAAGTGATGCATTTGGTAAAAATTTAGAATAATTGGTGACTTTTTACGGATTAAGAAATTAGTTTAAATTAAGCGAGAAAAAAGCAATATTTCGGGATGGGTGTTTTTTTTCTGGGGTAATGTTCCTTCTAGTCATGATGGTAGTTAACTGCTGTGGCCTTGTTCCAGTATTAATGTCCACAATTAATAATTTTAAAATGTAATTAAATAAATTTATTACATGGTGAATAATAATATAGTAACACATCGAAAAATGTTTGATAACATTTATTGTAATTATAATTAAACTATAAATATATAAAAAAATATATATTAATTGTAGTTTTGTGCCAAGTCGATGTACCTCATGACAACTATTATTTAATGTTTTAGATGGTGTTGAATATATCTCTTATTATTATTATTGTAAGCCTCATTTTTTTAAAAAAACAACATTAAATGTTTAACATCGAATTTCGAATTATTATTCTTATTAATTAATAATGATAATACTGATAATTTATTTTTTTATCAACTATACAGCTGTACACAATACAAAAAGTCCATTTTTATCGAATAGTTATAACAAAGTTTATACCAATACCAGTCAATAGTATTTTTTTAACAGTAAAATATTAACAATAATGCTCAAATACAATCAACTAATAAATAAATACAAGAAGTACCTCTACAATTGCCAGCTATACATAATAAAAAATGATGTTAAACATTTATTAATCAATTAATGATCTATTAAGTATTGTAGATAACAATTATCACGTGTCACTTAAAAATTATTCTTATTATTGATGATTTGGCCACTTTAGGACAACGTTGACAACGATCTTTTGTGGAAAAAAATTGGTGCCTTTTACTCAAGAAAAATAAAAAAAATACCAGATGAAAATCCATACTTTTTTATAGTGTTTTTTCATCTGTTCAAATATTGGTTGTCCTAAAGTATGGATGTACGGGGGTGCAAACCCTCAAATTTTAAGTATTTGTGTGCATTTTTTTAATCAAAAATAAAGTCACTTGCACCATTCATTTTTTTTTCGTTTCTTTCATTTCATTATAGTTCTTTTAATTGAAATAAAAAAAATAGTTATTTAAATAAATGTTCCTATTAAATGTGATTAGGTGTTGAACAATTGTAATTGTTATTGTCTTAATAACATATATCTATAAATACTATATAAATAAATGAATAAATATATTATATTGATGAAATAAAAGATGAATTCAACAAGAGAGTACTTATAAAAGTCGTCATTTTATTGCTTAATTATTATTCTTAAAAATTGTGATGATTTCTTTTGAGATTACATGAGGATTTCAGGATTTTTTTGTTATTTAAAGTTAAAAAAATGCAAAAAAATAACAGATAAAGGAGGGGCATAGACTTAAATCTATAAACAGTAATTGTGAAATAAATGTTTCTCTCGATGTATCTCTGTATCTAAAAATCTAAATATAAATATAAACATACACACCTATTGTATACTTATTGTTTATTAGAATTATTTCAATGATCTTAAATTAATGAAAATAAATGTACATTTTTTTTCTATTTGTTCATTAAAACTAATAGAACTATCAGTCTTTTATAATTGCACCAACATACAAATCGTATAGTACACGGTCTGCTTTAAACGTAAATACACTATTCTAATAAAGATGTCACTATTAAAATAATCGGATTGGTTGTATCCAATTTAGCGCAGCTATTCTAACCAATCACAAATAAATCAACGTTAAGAAAAATATTTGAATATTTCATATAATGGGTAGTAGACATATGTTACCGTCGACTCGATAAAGACCGATTCTTAATTCTCTTCAAAGTAGAAGAAAATCGAATAATTTTGAATTGTCGAAATCAGTTTAAATTTCCCACGTTTTAACTACAACATTGAGTAACCATATTTATATTTTTATCCACCACCAGAAGATGTCACTATTTAGATGGTTGTAATACGATTGGTTGTACTAAATTTTCGTGCAAATTACTCTAGCCAGTCACAAGCAACATTAATGCTTACAATAGAGATAAGTATCTGATTGTTTGATGTAACAAACAAAGATAAATAATAAATATGGAGTGCGTCACTGTCTGATTAGATAGCAGACATGCGTAACCCTCTATACGACAAAGATCGATTCTTAGTTGCCTATAAGGTAGAAGAAGATCGAATAATTTTTGTTGATATATAACATTAGAAACATGTGAACTAAATGCCTACATATGAACTAATCGTATATTATCGACAATAATATCCGCATTGTTTTAGTTTATTTTTCGTTTATTATAATTATGAATAAATAAATAAATTATTATAATGTAGAATAAAAAATTTAAACAAATTTAATAGACAAGTGTATTCAATAATTATAGTGTGAATCTCTCTACAAATTAAACGATCGATTAAAAATATAGAATCATGCATCAAACAATACACAAGCATAATGTGATTGTTGAGAATTTTATTATACATTATATGCTCAGTTTTAAGCATTTATGCTTAATTACAGTATTTTGTCCATTATTAGCATTGATTATATGCTTTGTAACAGCATACATCTTCCAGCCTGATGATATACACGAAACCCATTGTAGGGTAAGTTTTCAATTAATGTATTTTATCAATAATTATTAATGAAATAAAACATTTAAACCGTGAATTGGATACTTAGGGCGTAGCTTTATGCACCGATTGTATGAACTTGAAAACCGGGTCATTGGAATGAATGGTTTGCATAAAATAATGAAGTGGCGATTCAAGTTACGAATTACGTTTCCTGTTCACGGCTGATTTTGATCGAATATAATCCTGGATCACATATTCAATAATTAATTGACGTATTGCAGGTTTACAATATAATTCCATCGATAAGCGCGATAACTGGGATCAGTCCACAGCGGTATTTATGGCGGATCAGTGTAGCATTCCATATTGGACCTAGATTTATTATTGCAGCAGTACATCGATCTTATCATTTAAATTTAATCAGTTTATCCAGCACCGAACAGGTAAATTAGGCAATATTCAAGTAAACTTGTTTTGAAAATAATGTACTTTCTTTGGAAAAGTATCGAAATACGGCTAGATGGTGGTTGAATTTCGCATTCTGGTTGAATGTAATCGAGATCGGATCATTGTGTGGTGTTACCTATATATCGAACCGTGAGAATTATCGTAAGTTTAACTAATGATTTATTAAAAGAAAAATCGCAAATTTCCAAACCGCAAAATTCCGTAATAATTCTAGCAATTCATGAGAAATTATTTATAATATTCATGATCAGCAGTCTGATGCATATGTTGGCGTGTATTAAAAGTCAAAAATTGGTAGCTGAAATCAATAACGATTTAGAGAACGTACGTCGTGGATTACAAATCAAGAAAAGTCTATGGATATTGTCGTTGATTAGTACAGTTGGTCTAGTTGGTTTCTTCTTGAAACATCGTCTCTTATGCCATGATATGGGTAGGTTTTTTTTTTGGTGAATTATTCGATCATAATTATAATTGTGAATTGTGATAATTTCAGCATTCAGTTGGTTTGCCTTCTGTGAATATATCATAGCTTTAGCTAATATGGCTTTCCATATTACTGTGATCCTGGATTTTCCAACTGAATATCTCGTTGTAGCGAAAGGCTTGAAATCGATCAGTAATGTGAAAATCGAGTGATGAGATATCAATTTTTATAGAAGAATTCTTCCCCTAGTCAATTACACAATTACACACTGTTGTCTCCATAAAAAAAGTTTCGAATCTTTTAAATTCCATTGACGATAAGATAATAGACGTAATTATGCAATTGTTAAACAAAAAAAAAATTGTTACTCAAGTGATATTTATAATGGAGTTTAGTAATTTTACTGTGTAGATGATGCTCAATAATCGACTTCCGATTGTTTCTTCTTTACAAAATCGAATTAGATTAGATGATAAAGCACGTAAATTAATCCAGTTTTGCTCTTAATTCGTGATCTTTTAAATTTTAAGAATGATACTCGATTTTTGTGATTTTTTTTAACTATTTTTTTTAATATACAAACATTTATTTCCACTTCAAATACGTACATGTATAATATGACTTAAATTTTAACTTATAAGAATCCAACTAGTCATTCGTAATGTATACATATCAGTTGAAATAAATAATAAAAGTTATAAATATGTATTTTTAATTAAAAAATACACCAACTAGAGCTATATTTAGAAGTTTTAATTTCTATTTTTGAATAGAGTATGCAACACAAAATACACATTTATGGCGCAAAATTTGAAAATTAATAGCGTCCTCTGAACGTATCGGCGGGCTGCTCCTTCCATTTAACTGGCTTGTTGGTTGATGAATTATCGTAGCAATGCCGGACTTAACAAATTCTCAGTAGATTGCCAGATTTAAATTTCAGTAAATCTGTTGCTTAAAATATCTTATTTTATATTTCGATTAGCTTGAGCGTTTATTTAAATTTTCAAAAATAGTACAATTGTTTGAAATATAACATACAAATATATCAAATAACACGAATGTATTTGCTTCACGTCTTATTGATTTCCTATATAGATACCCGGCAACATTGTGAATTTCTTTTGAGGTTATATTCGCCAAGCTTGTCTATGAAACGTGTTTTCTGTGTTTTCTTCTACACCGGAAATTTTTATTTAAAATGGATGTTGAAATCAGAATTACCGACGTTTTAAAAGTACGAAATCAAACTATAGATAAACAATTATTTAACATTCTTTCTCTTTTCGTTTAGGGTAAAGGTTTATTTGCTAAGCGAACATTTAAATCTGGCTCAATAATCTTCGAAGAGGATCCTTTGGTTTCTTGCCAGTTCTCATGGAATGCTGCGTATCAATATAAAGCATGCGATCATTGTTTAAGGTATTTCCTATATATCTGTATACATTCAATTTTTAATAATTTGTTAACGTAGACCTTTGGAGAGTGCTGAAGAAAACGCACGTCGTTTAACTGGAAAATCCGACTTACAACTACCATATCCTGAATGTTGTACAACTGATAAGAGTCAATTTACATCATGTAATCTTTGTGGCATTCAATATTGTTCCATTGAGTGTCAAACGAAGGCTTACAATGACTACCATCGAGTTTTATGTTTACAAACCACTGAAAGAAACATTGTTCATCCTTTAGAACAATTGAATGAAGCATGGAAACATGTCCATTATCCACCAGAAACCAATACAATAATGTTGATTGTACGATTGTTAGCACGAATAATTCAATCAAGCGATCATGATCGAGCTGTTGAGGAAACTTTACAGTTTTGCCATCGTACAATTAATGAAGATGCTGAATTAGCACATAAATTATTAGGAGACAAATTCAAAAATCAATTATCATTATTATATGATCTATTAAAACAATCATTACCACATGATGGTATTGAACAATTTCTAACACCGGAAGGTTTCCAAAGTCTATTAGCTTTAATTGGTACGAATGGGCAAGGTGTTGGTACTAGTGCTATAAGTCAATGGTGTAGTAAAACACAAGGTTTACCAATCAGTGATGATGAACGTGACAATTTAGATAAATTCATCGATAAATTGTATGATGATATGGACCGACAGTCGGGTAATTTCTTAAATAATGAAGGTGTAGCATTGTATACGTTACAAAGTAAATGTAATCATAGTTGTACACCAAATGCTGAACCAACATTTCTTCATAATAATCACAAACTATCATTAAAAGCAATCAAAGATATTCAAGAAGGTGATGAGATCGTTATCAGTTATTTAGATGAATGCAATCTATATAGGTCGAGACATTCACGACGGAAATTATTGATGGAGAATTATTTGTTTTTGTGTAAATGCCCGAATTGTGAGGAACAAGCTGATAACGATCCAGATATTACAAGCGATGACGATGATGATGATGAGGATGCAATGAGTGAATAATAATTTTAATTTCAAACCGAATTCGTTTTATTTCATTTTATTGGGCTACAGATCCTAACGGGGCGAAATTGATTAATTTATTGCTATTTTCAGCCAATTCGGTGATCGATACTCGTCCTCTTTGCCGTATAAATTTCGCAACGGCTTCCATTTCGTTCTCTGATACGAAAATAAATTTACCTCGATCATCAATAACACCCGTCAAGATATTATCGTTTTGTAAATCTTTAATACGATCGATTGCAGCTTGTGTTTTCAATTTAAAACGTGCTGCTAAATCTTCAATCACCACCACCTTATTATCTTTGATATATTTAACGAATTCTTGTAATAAATTCATTTCGTTATTGTCGATATCCTCTTCGAAACCTTCTTCTTCAACTGAGAAGGCTTCTTTCATTTTTAAATACTCTTCATATTCACGACGTTCCTTCTCTTCTTTTGCCTTACGTTCTTCTTCTTCACGTTGTTTCTCTTCCAAACGTTCACGTTCTTCATTCTTTTTACGTTCTTCTTCAGCTAATTGTTCTTTTTTCTTAC
Source organism: Mylabris variabilis (assembly GCA_037464815.1). Taxonomy (NCBI): domain Eukaryota; kingdom Metazoa; phylum Arthropoda; class Insecta; order Coleoptera; family Meloidae; genus Mylabris; species Mylabris variabilis. The sequence goes on from JAZBGW010000259.1 coordinate 8,818, forward strand.
GTTCAGCACGTTGTTGTTCTTCAACTTCACGTTGTGCACGTTTCTCAGCTTTTGCTTCAAGTTTCGCTTTCTTTTTAGCACCGATTTTACCTTCTGGTAGTTCCACATCAACAACAGGTCGATTATTGTGGTCGTCCGCCTCATCGTCCGATGAATGTGCTTGAGCTTGAGCCACTACAAATTTATTAAATAAATAAACAACAAAAATATTGAAGAGTATACTACCGTTGGCTCTTAATCGAGCGCCACGATTGCGGGCCATTTGGGCTCGTCGGGGTGCATTGTCACGTATCCGATTCGGTACAGGTCTCGGTTGAGGCTCTGCAATAACAACAATTGTCTTTGATTAATTCAGTTTTTAAACATATGCAGCTCATTATTACTGTTCTCAGTTTCCTTAGGCAATTTGAAAAAGACGACAACACAAAGAAGGATGACTAAAATCAGTGATCCTAGAGCAAATAATAGAGTTAGATCCATAATTAAATAGTCTATTTATTTTCGATAATATTATTTATGAAAAAATCTAGAAATCAAGAAAAACATAACCTATATTACAACTGTCATTTTTGACAATCAGAGTTGACTCGTAAAACAACCACTACACCTTGTACTTTAATAAATTTTTGATTTTTTACTACATCTATTTTCAAATAAATGGTGAAGTATTAGTACGATAAAGATAGATGATACAATTTGNCGACACTGTAATCTTCTTTACCGACGTAGCGTATTGATCTTACCGACTGAGGTACGTGTCGGTAATGTAGTTTAATCATTGTTGTTTTCGCCATTTTGCCTTGGAAAAGCGGTGAAAATTCTCGGCATTTTTGCAGAAATTTTACAAATTTTTCACGAAATTCTACAAATTTTCCAACCATACGTAACCTAATCAACGAAATGATGACAACCTATCAACAGGAACGACTAGTCTTGAATGGAAATTCTAATATGGTAATTGATACGATTTCCAGAAAAAAATCAATTTCATTTTTGCTTATTGTTGTTACAGGAGCAGGAGGAGTCAAATAATAAAGAAGAATCGGAACCGGAGCCCCCAGCACCCGGTACCGAGGAGGACCCGCCTGTTAAACTACCACGTAGAAACAGTAAGTACGCAGTGTTGTTTCGTTGGTGGTGTTTCTTTTTTTTGGTTTTCTTTTTATATTGAATTAAGGTAATAGAGCCTCAAGTACGGGACACCCATACTAATGTGCGTTGTCTGCTTGAGATGTTCCAGAATTGAGATCTGCCAGAACGTAGCCTCACAGGAGTTGAACGAATTGCTGTTAAACTGTAACCGTAGCCTACACGGTTACATGGTAGGAAATTACAACAACAACAACAACATCAAACAACCAAAAACAAAAGTCAACAATAACATTAGTGTGTTTGACTACGAATCATGTTTTTCTTGTTGTAAAATACGTATTTTTGTATAATTGTTGCTCGATTCGTACTCATTCGACATTAATTCGTTATTATTATTATTTGTTCTTTAACACGATACATTACAAAAATAAGGGCAAAATTGAACGCGTGGTTTACTTAGACAATATCTATTTTCTCTTTGTGTTTCCAGATTCAGATTAGGTGTTGTGTGAATTGTGTGTGCAACCAGTTTTGAAGTTGTGTTGCATAACTTGAGGCTTGCTTGACCGGCCAATCAATCAATCAACATTACTACTACGCTCCAGAAACTGCCAAAATGTACATATTTATTTATTACGAGAATTTAAACAATCAAACAAATATATGGTCTATATAATTATGTATATACAAAAAAAAAAAAATAATTAACCTTTCATAGTAGTTTGGATACTTTTAGATTTCTTTGTGTATTGTCGCATAAAGTTTATTTCAATTCATGTATTATTAAAACACCCAAAAATGTTTGTAAATGTCCTAATAACCAACATGATTATACATTTTATACGATTTATTTGCGAATAAGAAAAAACAATGTGTAATCATGTTATTGTTTTGGTATTCGTCTATGAAATGTTGCTGCAGTAATTATTCATAGCTGATTTCAAGGGTATTTGCGGATTATTTGATTCGATTTATAGAAAAATGGCAGTACTAAACTGTTCTTTTTTTCTTCTCTGAATTATTTGAAACTATTCTAAAAGAATAGTACAAAAAGCAAGATTTTCTTCAATCTCCTTTTTCTCTAAATAATTAATTTTCTAATTCACAATGTTAATATGATGAATTTTGTTGTAGATGCCTATGATTCGATCAATTATAAGATTGAACTAAAGCAAGTTGGAGACGTCATAACAGGTAATAACAATTTTATTTAGATTATTGTTGAATATACAGGGTCCTTCCCAGAGGATGGGCCATTAAAAGTATAAAAAGTTCTAGTTACGGGGATTCCGGAGACATTTGTTGATTCGGCGTGCGTTGGATAGAGCATTTAAAGGTGCATACTCTTAAGCTTTCTATTTTGGATAAAATTCTGAATGGCAGAGAAAACTCTTGGACTCTGTTTTTTTTCGTAGATTTTTCTTTATAACTGGCTAAAACTCAACCAATATTATTGATTTTCAATATTTTTTAGATGATTTAGATAGCAAATTGAAAGAGCTTTCCCGATATGTTTGTTAGTTTTTCGATAACTGAAGAATTTAAAAAAATCCAACAGAAAATCATACTCGTGGATTTAGAAAGGTAATGTGAAAGCCGAGGAAATGAAGCTCGCTTAAAATCAAATTTTGAAAATTAATTGAGTTTCAACGCAAATTTGAACCCCCTTTTCACCTGTTATTTACAAGTATTAAAATTAATTAATTTGCCTCTTGGTTGGTATCAAAACATCGAAATTTTATCTACTTCAGAACCATCTCGTTATAATCCAAAATATGTTGAAAATCTGCCTGGAAATTTGATTTTCAGTAGACCATGTTTGTGTTATTGTTAATTTTGTTGTGATTTATTGTGCAACATCTGGTACACAGATTTCCGATATTTTCATACCAATCAAGCGGCAAATTGATTAGTTTTAATACTTGTAAATAACAGGTGAAAGAGGTTCAAATCTTTTCTCAAACACACTTAATTTTCAAAATTCGATTTTGGGCGAGCTTCAAGTTCTCGGCTTTCACATTACTTTTCTAAGTCCGATAATATGATTTTCTATTTTGAAAATTATGCTTGGCATCACTGTTTATTTTTTAAATTTTCTTCAGTTATTGGAAAACTAACAAGCGTATCGGGAAAATTTTTAAATATTTGGAAAGATCTTTCAATTTGCTATCTAAATGACTTGATAAATATTGAAAATCGATAATATTGGCTAAGTTTTAACCAGTTATAAAGGAAAATGTAGGAAAAAAACAGAGTCCAAGAGTTTTCTTTGCCATTCACAATTTTATCACATTTTTTCCAAAATAGAAAGCTTTAGAGCATGCACCTTGATAGAGCATGAAATGCTCTATCCAATGCACGTCAATTTTTGAGAATATCTTAAAAAACAAGCCAGTAATCACTGTTTGAAAATTATCTATTTTCGCACGCCGAATCGACGTCTAGGTCCAGGATCCCCTTATTGGAAGTTATGCCCCCTGAACTTTCTCCAGAAATTCTTGCCGTTGTTCTAGCTACCCCCTTTATATGGGGCATTCCCTATACCCATCATTGATAATTTTTAAAGAAAATGTAAAACATAGAAGGTTTAGAAAACAACTTTCAATGAAATTAATTAATTTTAGACTATCTCAATGAAGAAAAATGGTAAAAATTTATAATTAATTTAATCAATATTTATTCAAATTCAAAAAAATGAATTTTTCAATCAAACACCGCAATTTTAAATTTGCGCTAAAAGTCAAAATATCTGAAAAACTTGCAGTGGTATTATCAAAGTCCCCTTCGATTTAATCAAAAAATTGAAAAATGCAATAAAAAATCGACCATTCCATTTCAAGTAAGAGCGCAGGGTGCACTACCCTGCGTAGTTAGAATAACAAAAATAAGTTCCATTAACTAGAACTTAAACTTTTAATGGCCCATCCTCTTGAATCACCCAGCATGTAGAATTAAATGATTTGGATAAGACACAGTGTAAACTACGATTCTTATTGTAGAATGATTATTATTTTTAGGCCCTGGGGCTAGAAGTAGTACGATTGCTGGCATTTTGGGTGGAGCCTTACCGAAGCTAACATCAGATCAAAGCGATATGGTAAACAAAGCAAAGAAATACGCTATGGAACAAAGTATACGGATGGTATTGATGAAACAAACATTGGCACACCAACAACAGGTATAATTTGTTTTAAAATCTATACGGTCTTTATTATCAAAAAAAATTAAATAAAAATAGGCAACGAATTGTTATCTCTGTTGAATTTTATAACAAGTCTCGCAAAAATAATTCGTATAATACTATAACAAGGAATGTTGTTTTTTTCTACTATCTTTTGTTGTTGTTGTTTATACATTATTTAAAATGTTATTAACGAGACTTTGCTCCACAGAAAAATAAGACCTTCCAGAGACATCAAGTGTTAGTTTTAATGTGCAGGTTAGTGCGTAGCTTATCGCACGCGCCCGCTCAGGGGGCGAGAGCTCGCCCCCAAGCTTTCTAATTGACGTTAATTGTGTGACATGCCATTATGTCCTCTGTTGCAGCAAATGGCTAGTCAGAGGACTCAGGTTCAACGGCAACAGGCTCTCGCCCTTATGTGCAGGTTAGCACGCTTCAACGTCTCCTTATAATAATATTTTAATTACATTGTTGTTCTCATTTTTATATTATAATACTTAAATTTTTGTTGTTGAAATTGGAAAATAATTGAGAACATCAATGTAATTTATAATATTTTTCTAAATTAAGCTTGCATGTAATGCTTCTTCTATCCAACAAAAAAAAAATGATGATCGTTTCCAGTTGAAGTTGTTGAGAACCTTTGCTTCTCCAACTAATGAGATTTTGCTGATAAGATCTGATTATATAATCCATACTACCATTTATACAGGGTGTCTATTCTAAATATTTTAAGGATTCGTAGGGGAATCCCTGGAGAACATTTTAGCAAAATTAGAACCTCGTAACTCATTTGGAAGTTGGTAAAAAAAAACGTTCGTTTTACACAAGATTAAAATTTTTAATCATGAGCTAAACACGTAAAACGACTGAGAATGACTCAGAGACCCTCTCTACATTGATGTTTTTCGGTTTACTCCATTGCATTCTACGAAAAATAGGAAACATTCTCACTTCTTGGGAAGATCCTCAAGTTACTCCAAGTCATTTTAAATGTGCATCAAGTTTTTGAAAATCGTGACATCGTCCAAAATGAGCGTTTTTTGACCAATTTACAAATGAGCTACGAGGTTCTAATTTTGCTATAATTTTCTCTGAGGACGAGCCTACAAATCCTTATAATATTTTTCATCAACTAATGAGTGTTTTATAGTATCGACTATATAAGAATCGACACCACGTATAAACAGAATAATTTCATTTATCGATTATTGAAATTATTCTGTTTGTATTCTATCTAAACATCATTTCTTCTTAATCTAATTAACCCTCTCAACTATTAACAAAAAAAAAATGTAATCAAAAACAAATTGGGTGACAAAACTACAAATGGGTTTAGGGTTTACGTTGGAAGCATCAGTTTCGAATTGAAAGAGGACACCATCAGACAGTCGTTCTTACCATTTGGTCCAATCAAATCGATCAATATGTCATGGGATCCAGTAACACAAAAACATAAAGGATTTGCATTTGTTGAATATGAAATACCGGAAGCGGCACAATTAGCATTAGAACAAATGAATGGTGTTATGATTGGTGGTAGAAATATTAAAGTTGTTGGACGTCCAAGTAATATGCCACAAGCACAAGCTGTAATTGATGAAATTCAAGAAGAAGCAAAACAGTACAATCGTATTTATGTTGCTTCAATACATCCCGATTTAACTGAAGAAGATATAAAAAGGTAAATACATACTCATGAATATTCATTATTTATACATTTTGTAATTTAAAATTATAGCGTTTTCGAAGCTTTTGGTCCAATTATTTATTGTAAATTAGCACAAGGAAATTCCGGACATAAACATAAAGGTTATGGTTTTATTGAATATGAAACAGCTCAAGCAGCTAATGAAGCAATTGCCAGTATGAATTTATTTGATTTAGGTGGTCAATATTTACGTGTTGGTCGTGCTATAACACCACCTAATGCATTATTAGGCCCATCGACTGGTTCAAGTGTAATGCCAACAGCGGCTGCTGTAGCTGCCGCAGCTGCTACAGCAAAAATTCAAGCAATGGATGCTGTCGCAAGTAATGCTGCCGTTTTAGGTTTCTCGAAATTAACACAACCAACAACAATACCGGTTGTAACACCAACAGTTGGTTTACCGGTTATAACAGCACCAGTTATACCAACAGTAGCAGCTACTGGTACAACATCAGCTGGTATATCAGCTGTTATACCACCACCAGGATTAGCAATACCACAGATTGTACAAAATAATCAAATACAACCAACTATTGTAGCACCAGTTGTTAATACAGTACCACAAACAATTATACCACCACCTACTGTTGTAACACCAACATTGACACAACCACCAATAGCGGCCGCTGTCGCAGCAGCAGCGGCAGCAGTAGCTTCATCAGTTAATACGAGTGCTACACAAGAAGCAATAAAACGTGCCCAAGAAGCTCAAATGAAACAACAAGAGGAATTACAAAAGAAATTAATGGATCAAAGTGAACCACAAACATTGCAACAACAAGAAAATATGTCAATAAAAGGACAGAATGCGCGACATTTTGTTATGCAAAAATTGATGCGTAAAGTTGATTCACGTGTTGTAATCTTAAGGAATATGGTAGGACCTGAAGATGTTGATGAAACATTACAAGAAGAAATTCAAGAGGAATGTAGTAAATATGGTAGTGTCGAACGTGTTATCATTTATAATGAGAAACAATCTGAAGATGATGAGAATGCTGAGATTGTTGTTAAAATATTTGTTGAATTCTCTGAAACAGCAGAAGCTGAGAAAGCACGTGAAGCTTTAAATGGCCGTTATTTTGCTTGTAGAATGGTACAAGCATCGTTGTACGATCAAACATTATTCGATCATAGCGATTTCTCCGGTTAAACTTTTAATTATAATTGAATTTTGTTTCTACTGTGTAGGAGTTGTATTTTTTCTTTTAATTTTCAACAAATATTAAGTATTGTATTAAACGCTTTTCAACAAACTTTACTTACATTAACTTCCGTTCAAAACATTTGTAATTTGTTGGATATTTTGTAAATATAAGAGATGTATAAATTTTACTTGATTAATTCATCATTTAAATTATAGTTTTATTTCTCTTTTGTACTAAATAAATCTAAAAGTGTAATTTTAACGATTTTCTATAACTTCATTTATTACTACCACCACCGAGTTGTGGTCCTTTCCCTGGTACCGTCTCATATTCAGTATATTTAGGAAACGTTTCAATACCTTTCTGCATTGGTGTCATTTTACCAGCTTTAGCATCAATAATTACAGCATTTTTACGTTTCATTTCGATTATGGCAAGATTTCGTTTCAATTCCTCTTCGGTTGGTGGTTCGGTACGCCTACCACGCAACCATGCCTCCCATTCAGCTGGCATTTCATTCATGAAATCATCTTTAACTGGTGGTACAAACCATCTAGATGGTTTCCGTTTACCAATCGATGGATTCGCTTCAATTTCATAATATTTATTACCATAATAATCCACACCTTTAAAATCACCGGTGAATTTACGTGGACGTAGAGAATTGACGAAATTCTTCCATACTGCACCCCATATACTTCGAGCAGGTGGTTGAGACATTTATTTATTTTTAAATAAAACAGTAAATAAGATAACGGAGCTTATTGGATTATGTGAAATTATTAGGTTTTCAAAGCAATTTTTATGGTTTCATATATGTGTCAAGCATTTCTTGTAGAATACCTGGAAATATACAATATTAATAAAGTTAAAAATGACTTTAATTAGATTCGAAAAAATTTTAAAAAATTGATAAATCTCTATTTTTAAGCGATTAGTAAGAGGTGCACCTTTTCAACACATAACCTTCAAAAACCTTCAAAATTCTAGGGATTTTTAATAATAATGTTGGCAATATAAATTATAATTTTACTCAATTAAATTATAATTAAACCTACTAATTTACCACTGATACACTTTGATTTCTTGATTTTGGATTATAGACGATGACGAGTACACAATTATATTGATTATTTGTTAATTAATTAATATTAGTGGGTTGATTACGTCCTGTATTTAGTTGAGCAATGATGTCATTCACAGGCGTGTCATAGAATTATGCATTTTGATTGGTTGATTGTGAAATTGGTATGGCTGACCGTTTGTGTATGTGTATGTGTCTGTATAGGGGAAAATAAAACGTACACACAAATGTATCTTGCAAGAAAATTTGTGGAAAATTTCCAATAGAAAATTAATGGAATTTAGTAAAATTATAGTGAAATGTGTAAATAATTAACACACGTGTAAAGATAGTACAATAATAGGCGTTCTTTCTATAAATTAATGACTGGTTCAAATTGGACAGGTTGTTGACCATAAACTTGGGCTCCTCTGACATATCCTTTCACCAAGCATGAGGAAAATTTCCCTTGGAAATATGCGATGAATTCACTTTACAACAAGTATTTCCATCTGTAGTTTTTTTTTGTTGTGTTCAATTTAAGGAGAAAAAGTGAGATTTTCCTTTTTATTTACTTTTGTTTTTTGTTGTTTGAATCGATACGTGAAAATGAGACGACGAAAGTTGTATTTTTAGTTTAATTATTTGCAAATTTCGTGTTTATAACGTTAACATTAAAGACTCGATTTATTTAGGTGTTAACAATGTCATTTTTCAATAATATAAAAAAAGTCCTCCACTTCGGTGGTGGTAATGATGCCAAAAAGAAGAAAGTCTTCAACAATGTCCGTATGGATTGTGATCCAGATGAATTCTGGGATATGATCGGTGAATTAGGTGATGGTGCTTATGGTAAAGTTTATAAAGCACAACATAAACATACTGGGCAATTAGCTGCAGCAAAAATGTGTCGTTTAGATGGTGAAGATGATTTATCTGATTTTATGATTGAAATTGATATATTAACAGAATGTAAACATCCGAATATTGTTGAATTACATGAAGCCTTCCAAAAAGATCAACAATTATGGATGTTGATTGAATATTGTGATGGTGGTGCTTTAGATAGTATTATGACTGAATTAGAGAAACCATTAACTGAACAACAGATAGCTTATGTGTGCCAAAATATGTGTAAAGGTTTACAATTTCTACATAAAAACCATGTTATACATAGAGATTTGAAAGCTGGCAATGTCCTATTAACAATGAATGGAGGTGTTAAACTCGGTAAGTCAAAACTATCGTTAAGAAAAAAAAATCAACCCTAAATTTGTAATTTTCCCATTATTCATCGACGATTTATAAAATCTGTCAAACCCGAAAGTCAGTAAAATTATCGAATAACCTTGCCACTTGTTAATAATCGTTACGTAAATTGTTAAATATTTAATTTCACTGGCTTTGTGTGTCTGGGCTTAAATAAATATAGAAATATTTTGCATTCGATTATTAGCGAAATTATTAACTTGAACACCACAAGAAAGGTTAATTTATCGGGTTAAATAAATGATAAATTGGCAACGAGTCAAATAGGCGATGATTCGAATGAATCATCCGAAATTGAGGCGAAAAAAAATACGAGACAATCTCAAATATGATTGAGTGGTGAAGGAATTTTGATACAAAAAAATAGTATTTCCGGTTGAACCGGAAGTACACTTGTATTGATAATGTTATATTTCAAGAGATATTGCAGAATAATGCAAATTTCTAAAATTACTCAAATTTCGTAACGATATATACACAATAATACCGGGTGATTCACCTAAAACGAAAAGTTCTTATGGCGAGCGATTCGAAAAATATTTCACAATATTTCTAGGGGGGTACCTGAAGACCACTTTAGTAAAATTAGAACCTCGTAGCTCATTTAGAAGTTGGTCAAAAACACGCAAAAGAACTTAGAATGACTCGAGAATCTCACACCATTGATTTTTTTCGTTTTTCTCTATTTCTAGAAAAAATGCCAAATATTCTAGAATAAAATGAAGAAAAATAAAAAAAAATCAATGTTGAGGGGATCCTCGAGTCATTCTAAATCGTTCAACATGTATAATGCTTTTTTAAAAATCACAACATCGTTAGAAACGAACAATTTTTGAGCAACTTCCAATGGATGTACGAGGTTCTAATTTTGCTAAAATTTTTGTGTGGACCCTCCTATAATTCCTTGAAATATTTTTCGATTCGCTTGTCAAATAATGGGAGTTGTCGTAAGAGGTTTTCGTTTTAGGCGAATCACCCGGTATGCAACAATTCTAGTTGTATGGTTATAAATTTAACAAAATTTTGCGGTCTTGCCATTGAAAATACGATATTAATAGTTGGTTTGTTTATATTTCTCGCTATTTCTGTCGATTTAAGTACTTGATTTATAAATGCACATTTCCAAATTATGATTACGTTTATTTTATTTTATTTTTTTAAGTTTCGTAATTAAATAATGAAATTTCAGCCGATTTTGGTGTATCAGCAAAAAATAAAAGTACATTACAAAAACACGATACATTCATTGGTACACCATATTGGATGGCACCAGAAGTTGTATTATGTGAAACATTTCGTGATAATCCATATGATTTTAAAGTTGATATATGGTCAATGGGTATAACATTAATTGAATTTGCACAAATGGAACCACCAAATCATGAAATGTCACCAATGCGTGTTTTATTAAAAATACAAAAATCCGATCCACCAAAATTAGAACAACCATCGAAATGGTCAAAAGAATTTAATAATTTCGTATCGTTATGTTTAATTAAAGATCCACAAAAACGGCCAACATGTGATGAATTATTAAAACATGATTTTATCAATTGTACATTAGATTCAAAACCGATACGTGATCTATTATTAGAATATAAAGCTGAAGTGGTCGAAGAAGATGTTACAGATGAAGATGCCGAGGTATTTTATCATTTTCTCTTTTATATTATCTATCTATCTTTACTAATATTTCATTAATTATTGCTAATTAATGTGATTGTAAATAAAATCAAGCTTTTGTTTTCTGTAAATACTTTCATGCTTAGCGAGGTAGGAAACACCGTAAACATAAAGAATTATATCAAAGAATTGGTAAGTTTGCTAAATAGAGAAACGGAATTAATATTTTCTAAATCCGTTTCTTTATGCAATACCATTATCCAAAACGAATTTTTAAAACAATTATCGGATATACAGTAGTGATATGCAAGGTTACCTAATTTTCATGCTAATACCTTTTTTTAATGTGGTTCTGTATCTATCTGAAACAATGATTCATTTAGTTTTCTATTCAATTAATAAGATCTAATTTTGCTGTTTAAACGGAAATTGATAATATTGCTATAATTTTATATAGGGTGTTTTTTTAAGTGGTGTGAATTCTTATGAAACTCCTACTAGCCGGCGAGCGATTCGAAAAATGTTTCAATAATTGGGGGGGGCTCTTGGCAAAGTTAGAACCTGGTAGCTCATTTGGAAGTTGGTCAAAAAACCATCGTTTCTGACGATGTCCCAATCTTCAAAAACAAACTAAACACGCAAAACGTCCAAGAATGACTCGAAGATCCAACGTTGATTTTTTTTTTCATTTTATTCTGGAACAGGTGGAAATGTTTCGCATTTTCTATAGAATGTAATGGAGAAAAACGGAAAAAAAAACAAATGTTGGAAGGGTCTACGAGTCATTCTTAGTTGTTTTGCTTGCCTTGCTAGTTTTTGAAAATTGCAACATTTTCCAAAACTTGTAAATAAACTACGAGGTTTTAATTTTACAAATCCTTGAATATTTTTCAAAACCCTCGCTCACTAATAAGAATTAACCACTTTATAAAAAAAACAGCCCTGTATAATTCAGTTGTTATCATGGCTTGTTTGTTGTGCATGCGGCTCTCCGGGTCCTCCTCCTTTGCCTGGTGTCCAGGTGAGAAATAATGTCTTTTGCTTATTTTTTTTTATTAAACCACCTTCTGTATTATTGCTAAATCCTTTTAGTTAATTTTTAAGTGAATTTGAAATAATTTTTAAAATTTTATGTTAAAAGGACAATCGAGCTTCTCAAGTTCCTTTGGATATAGAAGATGATTCGAATTCTGTGAAAAGTAATGAAGTTGATAATAAAGGTATGTGAATAATTGTTAAATATTTGTGATTTATATTTAAAAAAATGTTGTATTTTAGGTCCAGATGAATCTCCTGTAATTACTACAGCAGCAGTAGCAGTAACCACAACAGTAACAACAACAACAACAACACAAGATGTTTGTGATGATAATAAAATTGAAACTATTGAGAATTCAATACAAGAAGAAAAGAAATCGGTATTTTCTTTAGTTTTTTTTGTTTGTTAAATTGTTATATTCATTTTAAACTTATAGCCGGAAAAGAAAGATGACGGTGGTAGAAAGACATCACATGATAAGGGTCCAGCACCGCTACCACCCACACAACAACAACAACAACCGAGTCCATCAAATGTTGATAAACCTGTAAATTTGATTATTCCACCAGTTACAGTGAATTTACCAACACCCCCATCATCACCGATAACACCCCCGGCAACACCTCCATCACCGCAACCACCACCACCGCCACCGCCGCCACCTTTACCACAACAACAACAACAATTACCACCAGTTGCTGAGAAATTACAGATTGATAAAATCGATAATGAAGAAAAAGTCGATATTAGAGATAAGATTAATTATGCAGGTGATGAAACTGTTACTGTAAATAGTACAGTAACTAAAACAATGGATGATAGTTTGAATTGTATTGTTGTTTCGTCATCACAACAACAACAATTAGAAAGGAATAATAATAATAATAAAGCGAATACATCAACAATTACAATAAATTCCGATTTGCCTGATTTGTCAAATAGTTTAGCATCGAATATTAGTCAGGTTAATATTAATAATTTTATTAATTAATATTATTTTTTAATTAATTTAATTTTTTTCTATTTTGCATCTATAATAGTGTTGTTAAGGTAACAAAAGGAGTGCTGTACTGCCCGTTAACGCACTCCTTTTGGGTATTTTAATAGCTAGTATAATTTATTTTCTTAAGATTGGCAGCTTGCTCATGCATCTTTCATATTCAATGTGATTGGTGTTACGCTAAACAAACGTCAACATCAAAGATATTATATTTACTAGATTGCTAATGTGCTATGTGTCGTATTGGAGTAGGTAGTAACAAGTTTTAGATTACCTCGACAGTTTATCTTACTCTTTTCAATTAACTACTTATCGTAGCCTGTCCTTCAATCTGGCTGTTTTGGTGCGCGTCCAATGTAAGAAAAAAAATAGATATTTTGGTCTATGATGGGTATAAATTTTTACTCATATTAGCAATCTATATAATACAATGTCTGTGGTCAACATTTACAATTATTTTATGGTTTTATTTATTTATTCTCGTTAAATGAACAATTATTGTAAATGTTAACGACCACATGAAACGTATCGCTAGAATTTATTGTAATTTATTATTGCCACTCACATTTGTGGTGGTTTTTGAATTTAAATGTAAAGAGGAAGTTCAAAAGAAAAGAAACAGTTGAACAATTTTAAAATGTCGTGGTAGTTAATGTCAACTGTCGCGAAATTCCCTAAATTTCAAGAGATTATTTTTTTTATTAAAAAAGGGTGCAAAATGGAAAAAATAATATAAAAAACTCGTTTCAGAAGTCAATTCCTGCAATCGACCATTAAAAAACTCGCGCTAGCGCTCTCGTTTTTTAAAACTTGATCTCGTGCAGGAATTGTCAACTTCTGAAATTCGTTTTTTTAATATACTCGTTCGATATTTATAGGTAACTGTTGTTACAACACATCCACCTGTTATCATCGATAATAGCCAATGTTTATCGAGAACATCATCAACATCACCGAATCATAGTAATTCAACAAATGAAGTTGTGATTGTAGCAAATGAAACAAATCAAACGCACATTGAATCATCAGATGATGAATGTTATCCATCATTGGATTCATTAGAATATCCACCACCAAATGAATTCCGTGATAAACCATCACAACAACAACAATTAAAAACGAAAAAATTAGATGAAAGTGAAGTTTTAATTGTTGATTCTAGTTATGTTTTAAATAATAATACAAGTCTAGATCATGATGTATCAACAAATGAACAACAATTAATTGATACAAGTCATGTATCTGTTGTGAAAATTGATGAAGAGAAAGTTTCAGTAAAAGATTCAACATCATATTTAAGTGATAAATCATCATCGAATCCTGATAATTTCCATAATTCTATGAGTGATTTATCAAATGCTTCATCATGTCGTACAATTGGTACAACAACTAGTAGTAGTAGTAAAAGTGAATATTGTGAAGATAATAAAAATAGTACATCGATTATTTTAGATAATGAGTTACCAAGGAAATCTTCTAAATTGAATGGACAGATTATACAAGCATCTAGTCGAGATGATTTATACCATAATAACAATAATAATAATAAGCAGAATAAACGGAGTAATGGTGAAAATTTCGAATCGTCCGGTATGTCAGATAAATCACATAGTGATTGTGGTTCAGTACGTAGTAATGATTCATCAAATCGCCGTCCAATATCTGTTTCAAGTAAAAATATTGAACAATCTGATATTGAAAGTATGTCAATAGCTAGTCATGAGAGTCGTGGTAGTAATAATGGACGTGATAATATAAGAAATGATCGTTTATCTGAATTAGAATTAGAGAATGATGATGTTGTTGTATTACGTAAACGACAACCGAAAATTTTAACAAAAGAAGCAGCATTAGCTAATGTTAATCGTAAAACAAGAAAACGTACAAGAAAATTTATAATTGATGGTGTTTTAATTACAACAACAACAAATAAAGTGATTTATGGTGATGAAGAGAATTATAATTTAGCTGATTTACATAATGATCGTAAACAAGAATTGCGCGAATTGA
>JAZBGW010000260.1:8419-20415 GCA_037464815.1 Mylabris variabilis
AGATAAATAAGCATCATTATTATTATTACTATCATTATTATTATTATTATTATTATTAGTATTATTTTTAACAATAATGCTAATAGAGGGTTGGCTAGGAAGGTCGGCTCGTTCCTTCCAAGCTGCCCGATAGAATTGTTGTACTGGGGGTGCGCTGCCCCTCATGGCTGACACTTGAGGCACTTGGTAGGTAGGAAATGTAGTAGACTTCGGCTCGGAGGGGATGGGGGCGCGCATCGTCACTAGTGCTCCATATCAGTCTGGCCAGCCAGAGATCTAAAAAATAGAAATTAAACAAACCAAATCAAAAAAAAAGAAGAACAAATAGGTGTATTATTATTTTTTTTTTACTAAAGATATAAAAATAATAATATAGAGAAATAGAATAGTAGAAAACAACAAAAACAAGTTATAAATATTACAGTTTCTAAGTTGAAACTCTGGTAGCAATCACCACCTACACATACATACCCATACACATACATTTAAGTATTTATAGAAATGAAGACAACAAAAATAATAATAATAACGAGATTGTGTAAGTTAAACCGTGACAGGTAAACTGTAATAGACATGAATTTAAATCAAAAAAAAAATAAAATAAATGGGGGGAAAAAGAAAAGAAATTCCATATTAAATTGGTGAAAATAATGTTTTTAAAAAATCAATACATCATATACGTAGTGGAGTCATACAGTAATCGAGGTCGATTAAATATAGCTCCGTTATCAACATATTAATTTTAAATAATAATTTGATAAATGCATATATACATTAATATTCTTTACAATATTTACAACAATGTTGATTATCAGTTTAACCAAATATAAATAATAAAAAATATATGCTTATATTCCATAAATTAAACTCACATACAAATATGGACGCTAGTCATACAACCAGCAAAGCTGCTAGTTGTAGCGGGGAATTGTAGCTACAACAACAACAACAACACCAGCAGCAGTAGCAACAGCATCAGAACATTCCAATATCATTTTTTCTATCCTTTCTCTAAATGTATTTATTTATCAATATTAATCAATGAAAATATACCAATTTTATAACGAAAGAACAAACACAAATAGTTCATGAATTTCTATCACAATTAACACTATTTTCTAATTAAAAATTCTTAAGAGAATACTAATTATTATCACAATAGATTTTCAATGAATTTGGCGTTTTGAATACTTGTGTGTTATTTTAAAAAATAATTGTAATTTATTATTAAAAAAGAGGGGCACACACGGAATACAATTTTTTTTTTTGTTGTTAATTTTATTGATCAATAGCAGTAAATGCGCGGCGTGGCATGACAGTGAACTGCTGCCTCACTGATGGTGTATGGCTAGCTTAACAGGACACTAATACATACATAAACACACATAAAACCCACCTTTTTCAAACTATGGCACAAATGAAAGAGTGAAGAGTAAGGGGAAAGAGTAGTATAACAGAATGGATATACATGTAGATAAATAGAGATAGCATAAACAATTTTGTAGCAATAGATAAAGATAGAATGTGTAAATTCGTGATGTTTCGGTGGATTTCGCCAATATAGCTTTCAAAAATGCCGAATAAATGGGGAAATAAGTTTTGAATTAAATTATGACACAAACACAAATTATTTCCAATCTTATTTTTTTCCATACTATTTTTACTATACATGAATTTTTTAAATATGTAAATTAGCGTAAATAAATTATAGAATCAATGGAATTATTTAAAAAAAAAAAATTCAATTATTTTGTATATGGATAAAGTGCTGCTAATATTATCACCATATCATCATTATTGATGATAATTGTTGCCATATTCAATACGCGTGAATAATTTTTCTTGTTCATAGAATTCATTGTAAACAAAAACACCGTTAATGTTAAAACAAAATTCTTTAATTTCTCTTTAAATAAAAACTAATTACCTTAATTTTTTTGTGGAGTAGTCGTAGTACGATAAAATCAGTAACACTATGATTTTTGTTGTTTCTTTTTTAAATAGTTTTTATTTTGAATAATAAAGAATGTGAGCGCACCGTTAAAATAATGAATAATTCGTCGACTGTATTATTGTTGTCATTATAATCGTAGTATTCAAGCTACGACAACAGAGCGTCGCCGACGTCGACGCCGCCTCCACCATTATCATCAACATAGCAGCCGCCGCCGCCGTCACTACCACCGACACCCTCTCTCATCTATATATAGTATATAATGACCTAATTTCAGCATTATCTAGGACATAAACTGGGGAAAAGGGATAAGGTCAAGCTTCAATCAGTATTTGTAAAAGGTATCCAAGGCCAACTGTGTGATTTTTCCATCTATCATAGTCCCAATGTAATTAATTAGTTTTTAATTATTGTAAATCAATTATATTGTTTGAAATTATTAATTTATTATATATTTTATCCGCGAGATAGATAGTAAACAAAAAAAAATGAATAAATCCTGTAACAATTGACAATCAAACAAGTCAACTAAATACAATCAAAAATGATTTCCGCAGAGCCTGGCAACAGTACACAGCTAGATAGGAATGAAATCTACGTGTATGCTGCTAAGTTCGGAACGTGAAATACACACACACACACAACACACGTAACACGATCAAGGTCGCATATTTGCAAAGAACGACGGCGGCGGCGGTGGTGGTGGTGGTGGTAAAGACGCTCGACTTTATTAAAACGAAAAAGGGTTGAATCAAAATAAACAAAAATCAACTACAAGTCAAGAAAACTAATAAATTATTAAACAAGAAATTCACCTGTAATTCTCGTTGTATTATACATACAGGCACGAATCGATACCAACTATAAACAAAAAAAAATCCCTACCTCCAAGAATAAAAAGAAAAACAAAAAACATCAACAATACGACTTGATTAATTATTAAAATAGAATTAAATGATGAAAATTAGAGTAAATTTCGATTATAATTTTGTAATATAATTGAACTGATAAGATTAGATAATTGTGGGGTGGAAGAAAAAAATACACAAGGATAAAATCCTAGTAAACTCTTCATAAATTTAACCAATATTTGTATTAAAAAAACAACAAATATTTATACCTCAGGTAATTGTTAATTAGAGTGGAATTTTTGTTAAAAATTCAAATAAATTCATAAACTATTAGGGCGTTTACACAACGCCTACTAGAATAAATAATATTCGACATTCAATTGTTTATATATTTTTTTGTTGTTTAACCAACAAGAAAAACAAACGATAAAAAACAAAATCTCTTTAAACCTAGATAATTGTTATGAATTTTCAATTATGGTTAGAAATTTTCAACATATTTACAACCAACACATACACAAATTATATACACACATACAGATTAACACATATGTATATATACGACGCCATTCTAACATTCCAATATGAATTTGTATCTAATTTAGAAAATTTGTAAAAAATTAATTAATAAAATAACTTACCTATCCGTAAAAAGTCTTTTAATTAAAAAATTCGCACAAATATCACTCGAAAATCACACAGATTCAATTCATCAAACATCTAAATGACCGTCGAAGCATGACGCCATTTTTAATTTTACGATTATTGTATGTGTAAGTGTTTGCATGTGTGTATATGTGTAGGATTGGAGTGCAGTGTAGGGGGGGGTGATAATTTTTGGTTATGTGCAACACAACATTGCCAATTCTCCAACAATTCCCTTAATTTGGAGCAAACAATCGTTGCGTATTTAAATAATTTAGATAAACATGAAACGCCTCTACCCAATTTTACACCAGTAACTTCCGTTTTAATTGAAACGTATCGACGATTGAAAAAAATCTAAGAAATCGAGTTAAATTCACAGATAATATCCGAGAGAGTATTACAAATGTAATACAATAAAACTCGTAAATTGCAGCTTTGTCTCGATAATTCCACGTTTACATTAGTCTAAAAATATATAAATAATAGCTCGATTTCAATATAAGTCCTTGAATTATTTTCTAAAGAAATCAAATGCTGAAATCGTCTAAGCTTGGCAATATTGCAACAAAATTGTAGAGGTATGACTGGTTGACTAAAACTTCATCTGACAGGAAATACGATCAGATGTCGCCACTGATTTCCGAACAAACAATAATAAGCCGAAGAAATTGAAGCTTTTATAAAAATATTATCAAATTTTTTCTCATTAAAAACAATAAAAATTATAGAAAAAATCGAAGATTATTAATTTTCATTTAATTATTAATGGTACAGTTATTCTTCGTTGGCTATCAATAAAGATGTATTTAGTTGGCGGTGGTCAGCCATTTTCAATATAGACGAAAAGCGGTCAATTTTGAAATTTCGTTATTATTGCATTATATAAATAACGTTTTGTAACAGTTACTATAAACTTAGATGTACGTTAAAACAAATTATTGAAATATACAGATCAATTATAAATAAATACATTATTTAATAAAATAAATTATCAATAATTTGATTTGTAACCTATTAAGATGATTTAAAAATCAGCGCGATAATACTCGCTCAGGATTGGCTCAACTAATATCTCGAGTAATTTAAATAGACCACGCTTGGCAAGATGTCGCTAGTTGTAAATACTATTGTTGCTACCTATTGGAAAATAAATACAATTCTCACCATCTTAACCTGTTATTTGTAGCGCTATCGGCGCAACTATCGAAATGAAACAAACTAGTACTCAAATATGCGACAGACATCTTCTTCGCTTATATTATTTAATATTAATTAGATTGTGAATATTTTAATAAATAATAATTGATGCGAAAGTGGAAAAGTTTGATGGTAAAGACTACAAATAGTCGGGTTTAGTTGATTTTACGGCCACTAGAGGGAGTTTCGATCATTGGTAATTGACGTAAATTCCTCTATTTCCAAATATAATTTATATTTTTATTATTATTATTTTTAGGAATTGGTTTATTTATAATTAAAATAATATAGAAAAAAAATTAAGAAATTACGGAAATTTGTATATATGTATAATGCAAGTGTATTGAAATTGTTGGTTATGATTGTAGAGTATCGGAAAAAGTACGAAAACAATGTTTAAATAATTGATATTTTTATTTATATCTGGTTGAAGATGAGTCGAATTATTACAAGAACAACAACAAAAGACTCGTATCAACAACAACAACAATGTAGCCTTGTCGTTAATTTTGATGATTGTAACGAAACTGATGTAGTTTGTAAAGAAGAAACACCACCATCACCACCGCCATTAAATTGTAATAATGTAAAAAAGTGTATATATTATTGTGAATGTGGTGATGAGTCACATCAGTCACCAGTTGAATTATTCGATTCAGATGATGATAATCATTATAGTGCAGTTAATAATAATTTTACATGTATACGTTATGATTACGATAACAAAACCAAAGAGAATAGAATTAATACAACACCAACGAAATATCGACATACAAAGCCATTATTTACGTATATAAAAGAATCAAGACAGCAACAACAACAGCATAATGATAATAATCAAAAGAGAATCAATAATGAATTGAAACGTTTCGATTATCATAAATCGAACGGTGCAAAAATTCAGTTGAACAACAATAATGAATTGAAGAGTCCTGAAACACACAAAAATGAATTTTGTACTTATTTGAAATTAATGAAACCAACGGATCAAGAAAACAACTCAACTTTATTATTGAAAAATCGTCGATCGATACGTGTAAAAAAACGACAGAACGATGAAAAACAAATTGTTAAAATTGAAGAATCTTACGAGAATTCTACAATTAATAATCAATATTTACCATTACCACCGTTACATATTTTTAAAAAAACAACAAATTTCGATGATGCTATCACAGAAATTGTTACCAATAACAATAAAGATGTAGAAAATGGCCGGGCACAATATAAAAATGATTTAAAAAAGAAACATTTACGTGAACGTATCGAACGTAATAAATACAATTGGCAACGTACACATTCATTACGTAGTAAAGGACGTTTAAAAGGTGTTTCATTGGAGCAATTGATGCGACGGAATCGTTTAAAACGGCATTATCGACGACGACGACGACAGCAACAGCAACGTCGAGAAAAACATGAAAAATTGGAAATAATTAGAAAGAAAGAAGAAGAAGAAGAAACAAAATTAGAGAAAAATGAACGTTGTGAAATCATCACGATCTTTACAGTCAATTCAGATGATGATGATGATGATAATAATAATAATGCTATTGTTGATAATAGTGTTAAAAATTTAAATAATGAACAACGTCAAGAATTATTAAATGATTTAATCGGTGTAGCGATTAATACGCGACTCGATCAAAAACCGCAAGAGAATTTGAAGGATTTGATCAATTTTGAACATGATTATGCTGAAAATGATGATGATCACAATGATTTAGAATCATCAAGTGATTCAACAAGCGATTTAGATGATGATAATCATCATATAAATAATATTAATATAATTCATACAGAAGAGATTTTACTTAATGATAGTGATAATGATAATAGTACAACAACAATGTTGAAAAAATATAATAAAAATGAACAACAACAACAAGAACAGGAGCAATCGAATCATTCAATAAAAATATCGGAAAGAAATGGTACAATAATTTATTGTAAATATATAAATAATCATTTAATTGTAGTACAACAAGATTTAATATCATTATGGACACAAAGTCAATTAGGTTCAATATTAAATTCACAAAAAATGTGGATACCAAATGGGCAAATTGAACGTTTAATATTAAATAAAAATAATACTAATAATCATGATTATATAAAACGTAAAATAACAACAAATTGTATAATATCAATGGAGACAACATTTGCATATATTGAATTATGGATAAAAGAACATAAATCAGATATTAGAAAATTACCATATTGTGATATATTTGCAACAATATATTTTTGGCAACATCGACAAAATGGTCTTAATAAGAAAGTGCTACAATTAGAGAATATTAAAGGGTATAATTTATATCAAGGCCTGCTTGATTTTTCAGCTCAACGCTGTCTATCAGGCCTGTGCATTTTTTTTAAAACCCCTAAAGAAGCAATTTTTTAGAGAAAATACCAGTTTTGACCGCATTTTGACAATTGAACTACGTTATATGAGTAAGATAGAGATGGAAATACAAGCTATTTCCTTTAGTGTAGCAGTAATTAGCGCCTATGCGGCAAAAATTGGGGTTTTTTCAAAAACAGCAATTCGGATCGAATGCACAGGCATGTTAGACAGCGTTTAGCTGAAAAATCAAGCAGGCCCTGATTTATATCTATCTATTTCACCGCATAGTTGGCCATGCCTTTAACTGTATTGGGTCGTAACTTAATTCATACACTTTAGATTTTGTCAGTCGAATCAAGCTACGACGCTACGTGTCCAACTGTGAGACGAAATGACTTTGGATATGTGTACAGTGGCGATCAAAAAAAAAGACCGAGTCTTGAGCGAGAATTTCGTATATTTTCGTTAGTGTGAGTCAGGTTGTTTTTCTTGTAAGGGTAAGAAGGTGGGTAGGTGGGAGGTATTATAACAAATTTGCAGAAAGTATTTTTTTCTATTCAGGTAAATATCCAAAATAGCATTAGTCACCCCACCTTCATCTTCTGATTGAATATCTTTCTTCCCAAATTCTGACCTGTTAGGATTCTTTTATTTTATAACGACCGCCCTTATAAGCCTGTTTTACACAGCCGCACAAGAGGTGGTCTCTTTTTTTTGATCGTCACTATACCATTATATTTTACCTCGCAGTTGGCCCTGCCTTGTTTATGTAGCGTCGCAGCTTTATTCATACTTTATTACATTTGATATTTGTTAGTGCACTTTCTAAGCGTCCGAACAAAGCTACGACCTTACGTAACGAAAGACATGGCCAACTGCGAGGTGAATTATTGGGTTCTCTCGATATTTATTTATTTAAATTTAATTTAATGAATATTATAGATCTGCAGAACACGTCCAATGTGTTGTTTTACCAAATGTAAAATTAATTGTTTGCTGTTGGTCTATAACAGATGGTAATGAACGTAAAACACAAATACGTTCATATTTGTTAGCTGGTGATTATCAAACAGTTGCAACGATTAGTGAATTTGCATCAACTGAACATCATGTATCATCATTACATAATGTTGAAGGTAAATAATTCATATATCGATCTATAAATGATAATAAACTTAAGTAAATATTTGTAAAGTACGATGGAATTATTAATTAAGAAGCATTCATTCTTATCACGGCTAAACAACTAACAATAAGAGAAGTTTGGAATCTTGGGTGGGGTTCCGTATACACGATTTTTGGTTTTGTACACCACTGGTCTACCAACTAAGCTAACAGGACCTTTGGGTTCTGAGCCCATACAGGATTGCAAATTTTTCTTAGTTGTTTCGCGATGAATAGGCTAAATGCCTCTTAATTAATTAATAATCATTGTCGTCCTGTTCGATGTAAATATAAATTCACAATAAAGATTGGTGCGGATCCTGATAGCTTAGTTGGTAGAGCAGTTGTGTACAAAACTACAGGTCGTGGGTTCGGATCCCGCACAGGATTGCAAATTTTACCTCTTAATTAATTAATTGTCAGTAATATTTTCATTGATAATATATTTTTTTTAAGATTGTGATAATTTAGTAATGGGTTGTAGTGATAATCGTATATTATTATGGAATATTGAACATGGTTATTTAATTGCAAACATTCATTTGCATGATTTGAAACCAACTATAGTAACATTATGGGTGAAATGTGATAGGGTAAGTATAAGTTTGTTGTTGTTTTGATTCATCTAAAATTCCAATGATTCTATTTTTAAACGTAACCAGTACATAGTTAGTCAGGTTATAAATTTCGTTACAAATTGAAATTAGCACAGAATTTAAAAAAAGAAGCTCATGTTTGTGTTCAGTTTATTTAAACTCGTTTCTCTGTACTTTTATACAAGTTTTCAATCTACTCTAAAACGCACGATTTTTCTTCTAAGGCTCGGTTTTTTCCCCTACTTAAGCTCGCTTTAGCAAGACCTTGGCTTAAATCGATTTATGTGTGTATTTACAGACATTTAATGTGAAGTAATTGTAAACTAAAAATTAAAATCACAAAAATAATGATTAGGGAGCATCAAAACAATAATTTCGTCTATTTTTTTTTTTGGAATACGAGAATTCGAAAAATCGTCGATTTCTTTACCTTCTTATTTTTAAATATAATTTGTATTTAAAAAAAATACAACTTTATATCATAACTCCAAAGTTATCAAGATAATCAAAAAACGAAATACACAATTGAATTCTATTTCAAAAAGTGCCTGTAGAACGTATTATTGTTCTTTTTTTTTGTATTGTGCCATCAGCTTTTTTCTATGTCTATGTCTACTTATCGAATTTGGTTCATCCTGCACATTCGAATAATTACAGAAAATCAATTTTACCCCGCTTTCCCCTACGCTAGAATGCATCACAAAGCATCACACCCCACACCACATAAACGCTTGCAGTCCCAAAACAATACAATAATGAAATAATTAAAACCCTCTATGTGTTATAATGATTGTTATTTATTTTCGATAGGGTTTCATATTTGTCGTCCAGCAGCGTCAAGATAAGAAACTGTGTTTGATTGCAATAAACGGTTTGAATAATTCATGGAAACAATTGAATACATATGGACCACCACCATTATCAAATAATTTCAATAAATTAACAAATGCATATATAGAAAATGGTATATTGATTGCATATTATAAAAATGGTGTATTATGTTGGAATACACAAAATGGTAAACCTGTATTGGAGGATATACCAAATAATGTACGTTATATACCTAGTGGTAAATATGTTATAATTGTTGTTAATGAACATATAATAATTAAACATGCTCTAACACATTTCTTAATTACTGCCCAAGATTTATAGTTATGTTAATTAAAACGAAAATTTTTTATCAAAATCGACTGATTATTAATTGTTAGAAAATGTTGAAAGTGCAATCAATATTTTCCCTATTCTTCTTCTTCTTGTTTTTCTTTCTATTATATTATTATTATTGATTTGTGTTGAATTGTAAAGGCAGTAAACAACAAGATATTTGAGAATTTCAATATATTTTATACATGAATTAATTAGTTTGTTCTGAACCTTAACGATTTTGATTAATTAAAACAGGACAACGATTCACCAACATTATTTTAATTGTACACGGATGTTGTTCCCATGGTTCACCATCGATCTGTATTGGTGTCTTCTCTTTCAAACGTATCTAAAAATTTGTTAAATTAATTAATTGATATTAATTAAATTAATTTTTATTGAACTTCAATTGTTCGGGCTTGTCCTAAACGTAATGGTGTTGATAAACCCACTTGTAATTGGGCGATATGGAATGACGAATAGATACCTAAAACTTCTAAAATACCATCATGGTAGGATTGTGTCGGTTTTGTACCATTATTACTACTAGTCCCACTACCATTACCATTACCAACCATTGCTTTAAAAATTACAAAATTTTAGATTTGACACGAATAATTGTTTATTTATTTTTTTTATTACCCCATAGATTAACACCGGCACCCCATGATGGTATATTCGTGATAACAATACATTCTAATTCCGGTAAATCGATATGTTTACCATCTAAGTACAGATCGACGCGTTTTTCTAGATTTTTACAATCTGATGTGACCACTTGTTGTGTACCGAAACACAAATATAGCAACTGTAATTGAATTTATTATTGTTATTTATGTTACAAGCACCATAATGTCAATCATTATAGTACAGGTCGTGATAACACGACGTATCTACAGCATAATGATTGACTTTAAGATCCGTGTAATATACAAAATTTTATGTGCTATTGTGAAAATTAAAGAAAAACTCAAAAAAGACATTTTGAACACTAAAAATAAATAATTAAAAAGTCCGCTTTTTTCCCGCTATGGTACTCAGTACTCTAATAGTGTTGTACTCTGATAGTGTTGTTGTATAATATACTATTATGACACGCTAGCACATAACATTTTATAATTGATTGTAATAAACTTGAATGATAACCTTATTGAAGATCCGACTTCCAAACACGTAAAAAGGACTATCTCGTGTTTTATGAAAATTCAATGCAACTTGTGCATCAACACCAATACCACAATAATTATACATAAATAATGTTTTACTTGGTATACGTAAACCTAAATGTCTTGATTGTGTTATTTCAATTTTCCAACGATCTAATTGTGTTAATTTTGCATTTTGTAGATTATTTAAAATTTGATTAACATCAATTTCAGGTGGATTCTGTTTACCCCAACCTAAAACACGCGATAGATCATTACCTGTACCTAATGGATAGATTGCCAATGGTGGTTCTGGCTGTAATTTTACCAAATTAAACATTAATAATATTATTAAGGGGAAGCTGGAGTGGTCAGGCCTCAATTCGATAGCGGAAAAAGTGACAATTTTCAATCATCGATTTTTCGTTTGATTTTTGAGTTACTCAAACGCTGTAATCATTAAGCGTTTCACGGTGCATTCGACAGTTTTCTGTTTTTGAAAAATTTTCACTAAATTCTGAAAAAGTCGGAGCATCTATGTGCGGAGCGCAAACGATTCCTGAAAAATCCAATTTTGTAAAATCAAAAGTTGGAATATTGTCTTTATTTTTTTTTTCAATAACTTTTGATTTTCCAAAATTAGATTTTTCGGGGACTGTCTGCTTACATAGAAGCTGTTGTACGATTTTTTTATGTTTAAAATCGTAGACAGGGCGAGATAAGAAAAATTTTGATATGCTCGGCAATTTTCCTCCGCAGTTTAGAATTTTCTAAAATGGAAAACTTCATCGGATGCATCGTGAAACGCCCGATTCAAAGGTAGTTACAACATTAGAATATCATAAAAAATAAGCGGAAAATCGATGATTAAAAATGGTGATAATCGCGGCCTGACTCCAGTTTTCCCTTAAGGGGATTCCGGACAAATGTGTCGATTTGACGTAC
>JAZBGW010000260.1:20476-31276 GCA_037464815.1 Mylabris variabilis
GTGCATGCTCTAAAGCTTTTTATTTTGAAAAAATGTGATAAAATTCTGAATAGCAGATAAAAATCTTGGACCCTGTTATTTTCGTACATTTTCCTTTATAACTGGCTAAAACTTAGCCAATATTATCGATTTTTAATACATTTCAATTGATTTAGATAGCAAATTGAAAGAGTTTCCCAAATATTTAAGAATTTTCCCGATATGTTTGTTAGTTTTCCGATAATTGAAGAAAATTAAAAAAAATCCAACAGTGACGCTATGCATAATTTTCAAAATAGAAAATCATACTCTCGGACTTACAAAGGTAATGTGAAAGCCCAGGACATGAAGGTTGCTTAAAATCGAATTTTGAAAATTAAGTGAGTTTCAGGAAAAAATTGAACCCCTTTTTCTCCTATTATTTATTGACTTTTCTCTTGATTGGTACGAAAATATCGGAAATTTTATCGACTTCACGACCGTATCATTATGAATGGAAAATATTTTGAAAATCTGCCTGGTAATTTGATTTTCAGTAGGCGTTGTTTGTTGTTATTGTGATTAAGTTCGTAATATACCAGATAGATGGTGTTCTTTTATGCCTCTCTAGAGTTACTGGATTGAGAGAGTAACGCGAAAGTCGGCCATTGTTGGTCCACAAATTCGCGGGAGATAACATAGACAAATTATATTATCTCAAAAGTATAACTGAAAAATGAAGTGACAAGTGTCTAACTTCAAATTTTAAAATTTAGCCAATCAAGTTGAGAAATCACGTCTTTGGAAGTGGCTAAAATTATAAACCGCCATTTATGAGCCAAATACATTGGCGATACCAATCGCGTTACTCTCTCATCTCTCAATCCAGTAACTCTATGCCTCTCCACTGTGTTTATGAATTCAATGTTGCCAGACGTCGTTTTTTTTTCATATAATTATTTATAAAAGTAAATGCTGAAATTGTAAATTTGAAACAAACAATTATAGCAGCTGCTAATACAACGACAGGAACATCAACCGGTGAAAAAGAGGAATAAATAAACAGAATTGAAAATGAACAAAAAAGAAATGAATCCAATAGAAACAGGAGGCATTGTCTCATTTATAAATATAAACGACGTGTAGCAACATTGGATTCTTACACAAAGTGGACAGACATAAAACACGACACCCTCTATCTGCTATATGACGAACTTAATTACAATCACAAGAAACAACGCCTATTGAAAATCAAATTTCTAGGCAGATTTTCAAAATATTTTCTATTATAATGGTATGGTCGTAAACTAGATAAAATTTCCGATATTTTCATACCAATCAAGAGGCAAATTAATTAATTTTAATACTTTTAGCCAGTTATAAAGGAAAATCTACGAAAATAACAGGGTCCAAGAGTTTTATCTGCTATTCAGTATTTTATCACATTTTTCCAAAATAGAAAGCTTTAGAGTATGCACCATGAAATTCTCTATCCAATACACGTCAATTTTTGACTTTATCTTAAAAAACAAGCGAGTAATGGCTGTTTAGAAATTGATTGTTCTCGCACGCCGAATCGATACATTTGTCCGGAATCCCCTTATTAATTCAATTATATTTACATCAAGATCGAGTTTATGTGAGGATGTTAATACCCAAGCAACAGTACCATCACCACCACCAACCAATAAACGGATCTCTTTCGGTGCTAACAATACGGCCCATTGTAAAGCGGCTGTTGGTTTACGTTCATTTAAATCAATCACTTGTATCGGATTGAGAAATTTACGAAATTCAGATAGTATTAAAGAACCATCACCATTACCAGATTTTTTGTTAGCAACAACCACCAATGGTGTCCAATTTGGCCAATCTGGATCACGTACACCGCGCAATAATAGATGTTTATGGATTGTACCTTTACGGCGTGCCACTTGAACACACCATGGTGGTACAATCATGTTGTGAAACGGACCGAAATCGCACTCCTTCAATAATAATAACTTTTATTATGATGATTATTATTATTTTAGAGAACTGATAATACTTTTGGTAGTTTTGTTAGACATTCGGTGTGGATGGTACGTTGACACCAACAGCATTGATAATCAATCAAGCCGGGTTCTAGTGAACATTCTTCGTTACAATTACAACAAATCGCCCCCAATGGTAGATTGCCTTTGGTCCAATGATGTTGGTGATTATCATGATTCGACGTGATCAATTTGCATTGTAACGCACAATTGGCTTTCTTTATACATTCAGGATCCGCACAGATACCACAACAATCACAATAAACACCGATACCATTGATCAATAATGATTCACATATTGAACAATACCAAGCCTGAAAATTTAATATAATTTCTATATTCTCCATTATAATTAAACTTTGTTGTGTATATATGTACCTTCGATGTTATTTTAATCGGTGTCCAACTGTGGTGTTTTGTTAGATCTTTTATTGGCACGTTACCATCGCCGCCCAGCCAGCGGATCAAATAGAAACTGATTACGCACAACACCAACGCTCCCAGTACGGTTGTTAGATTTAATGGTGTTGGTGTTGTTGTTGTTGGATCACCGAATAACCACATTTTAGCAATACACAAACGCTGATTTAACAATTTACTAAAAACTGCCATGATATTGTTGAGATGATGACTCGATCAAAACTTATTGATTTCTCAATTATCAAATACATGATTTGGTTATTTTTAGCTTTAAATTTTAATACCCAGTTTCCTGTTACGTAGTTGTTTATTAATTAAATAAAGGAGTTGTAGGTGAATTTCAATTGATTTTTGAAGCTTTTCATCGTGTTTTTTTATTTGTGTTTACTTCAAAATTGCAGTGTCAAGTACACCATTGACAGATGATACACATGTCTAATTGTAGCTCAAAACGTATTTCTTTAAAAACAAACAACAAATAATTAAAATTTATAAAAATGTATAGAAAATATTTAAATTTCGGCAAAACTCCATCAATTTAAATAGAATTCACTTTTAATTGGGATCAATTCTTAAAAGTTCGCTGAATTAGGGCTACACTGACGACTTATTGTTAGAGTTATAAATTATTCGACTAGATGGGGCGTTGGGCGTTGTAGCGCGCACTTTACAAATTGAGTTCTCACTATGACCAACTGAAGGCAATTAAAATTCCCCACATTTGTTATTGTCAAATTGAGGTTATAAACTTGTTTTGTTTATTGTAGATTTATGTTTATTTTTTGTTTAAACTGGAGATTTATGAATTTAAAACAATGACCGAACAGCCGATTATCAAAAAACTAGACGAAGCTGTTATCAATCGAATAGCAGCCGGTGAAGTAATTCAACGACCAGCAAATGCTCTAAAAGAACTGATTGAGAATAGTTTAGATGCAAAATCAACAAATATCCAAATCACTGTAAAGAATGGCGGTATGAAATTATTACAAGTCCGTTTTTTTATTAAATTCGATATAAATTTGAATTTAAATAGAATTAATTTAGGTACAAGATAATGGTGTCGGTATTAGACGTGACGATTTCGAGATAGTTTGCGAACGTTTCACTACATCAAAACTACGCAATTTCGACGATTTACAAAACATATCGACGTATGGTTTCCGTGGCGAAGCTCTGGCTAGTATCAGTCATATAGCACACTTGACAATCCATTCGAAAACCTCCACCGAGATCTGTGCATACAAGTTGGATTTATTTTTGAAAATATTAAACTTTAAAATTAATAATTGAAATTGTAGAGCGATTTATATTGATGGGAAGCTGCAAGGTGTACCGACACCGATAGCCGGTAATCAAGGCACAACAATAATCGTTGAGGATTTGTTCTACAATATGAACGTGCGCCGGAATGCTTTGCGTAGTCCGGCCGAGGAATATCAGAAGATAACAGAAGTGGTTGGGAAGTATGCGGTACACAATTCGCATGTTAGTTTCACGTTGAAGAAATCCGGCGAGTGTAGCGATATTAAAACAGTATTAAATTCGAATTGTATTGAGAATATACGGACGATTTACGGGAATATTATTGCAAGGGAATTAACAGAGATCTGTGTAGAGAATGAGAATTTAAAATTCAACGCCAAAGGTTATATAACGAACGTTAATTATTCTACGAAGAAATTCAATCTTTTACTATTCATTAATCACCGTCTAGTGGAGTGTCAGAGTAATTTTTTAATAATTTTCAATTATTAGAAATTAACCGGAATTATTTTAGATTTAAAAAAGTGTATCGATCAAGTATATTCGACGTATTTACCGAAAAACGCCCACCCGTTCGTTTATTTGAGCCTCGAATTGGAGCCAACAACGCTCGATGTTAACGTACATCCGACGAAACACGAAGTGCATTTTCTGAACGAAGAACCGATAATCGATGCGATTTGTAAAGCGATCGAAACGAAATTGTTAGAATCGAACAATTCACGCAAATTCTACACACAAGTATTAATTAAAATTTTTTAATTTGAATCGAATTATTCGAATTTTTCCAGGCGAAATTACCCGGTTTTGAGCTTGATCCACCGGCTAGTACAACAAAGAATTTGTCACAAAAAACTTATGATAAAGATCTAGTACGGACGGATTTCAACGAGCAAAAATTAGAGAAATTCTTCGGAATAACGGCGCAATCTACAACGAAAACGAAAAATTTGTGTCGAGCTATTAAGAAACGTATAAATCGTATCGAAACACAACTAACAAGTGTTTTAGAATTACGGAAATCGATCGAGACGAATTGCCATCGAACATTGCGCGATTTATTCGCTCAACACGTATTCGTCGGCTGTATTAATCGAGAACAATCGTTAATTCAATACAGTACAAAATTGTTTCTATGTAATACAAAAAAGATTCTATACGAGTTGTTCTACCAATTGATTCTATACAATTTCCAAAATTTCGATAAAATCGTGTTTATCGAACCGTTATCGATACGTGAATTAGCTTTGATTGGTTTGGACCAACCGGAAACCGGATGGACACCGGATGATGGTGATAAATCAGATTTAGCCGACAAAATCACGCAATTATTAACGAATAAAAGTGAAATGTTGAACGATTATTTTGCGGTAGAGATCGATACTAATGGTAATTTAATTTCAATACCTCTACTATTAGGTTTGTTGTAAAAAATAATGAAAAATGATCATTTAAAATTGGTGAAATTCCAGATAATTACCTACCGGATTATACGAATTTACCATTATTTCTTATACGTTTATCAACGGAGGTTTGTTGGGATAGCGAGAAGGAATGTTTCGATACGTTCGCAAAGGAGATTGCGCTATTTTATTGTGAATTACAAGAGAATTTCGATGATTCAAAGAGCAACAATGATTGGAAATGGTTAACTGAACACACTATTTATCCGGCTATAAAAGAATATTTTATACCACCGAAACAGTTTATTGATGATTTAGTTGTTTTAGAAATTGCAGATTTACCTAATTTGTATAAAGTATTTGAACGTTGTTGAAATAAAATTTAATAGAAAAAGTTTGGCGGTCACTGGTTCTTCAATTTGAAAAATCTAGGGATTTTTGTTTTATTTCTAGTGATTTTTGGCTTACGTCGTCCATTAATTAAGAATTGTTTATTATTAAAGAATTGTAGCAAATAAAACAAATTTCTAGTAAAAGTAAGCAACTTCCTATTATTTATATAATAATTACAGTAATTAACAATGATCTCTTAAAATTTTAGGATTGTATCATCGACAATTCGAATTGAGGTTATGTTACTGTCTTCTCGATAACGCCCCTTTCTTCCGTGTTTGTGAACGTAAAAAAACGTTGAAAAAATGGTTGATTCAAAGGCGAATATGCGCGAATTAGAACTGGCAGCAAAAAATGCCGCCATCACTCACATAACAACAATGTTCCAACGTCCCGGACAATTAGAGAAAGTCGAACAATACAAGCATCGTTTACAACGTAAAAAAGCCTCAGTTGAAGCTCAATTAAAATCAGCCATGCAACAACAATTGGACAGTGTCCGGACTGGTTTGAACGAATTACATCAATGTTTAGATGATGTCCGTGAAATTGATATTAGTTTGAAACGTATGTTTCAATTATTCAACGATGTACCCGAATTGTGTAATCGTTTGAATGGTGTACGTGATGAGAATATGCGTCATTCACAATATGTAACAGCTAGAGAAAATTTAAAACATATTTTTACCGTACCGGAAAGTGTTGAGAAAACTAAACAATGGATCAATGATGGTAAACTATTACATACACACCAATGTTTACGTGATTTAGAGAATTCACGTGATGATCTACTATACGAATTACATAAATTACCAAATCAATCACCGCATGATAAATCAATGTTGAAAGCATATTTTGCTGATGTTGAAACATTATCAAATCTACTTGAAAAACAATTACGTTTAATCTTATCACGTACATTGAATACGGTACGTAAAGAACCAACAGTGATTGTTACAGCTTTACGTATTATAGAACGTGAAGAGAAAGCTGATTATGAAGCGTTGAAACAAGAGAAACAAACCGGTTTTCTACCACCAGGTCGTCCGAAAAAATGGAAACAAATGGCGTTTGAGGTATTGGAAAAATCGGTAGCTACACGTATTGAAGGTACACAAGTTGAGGAACGTAACGATAATAAACATTGGTTAATACGTTATCTAGAATTGATAAGACAGTTGATTTTAGAAGATTTACGTGTTGTTAAAACTTTGTGTATACCGTGTTTTCCGCCACGTTACAATATTATCGATAAATATATAGAAATGTATCATAATTGTTTATCGAGACATTTACAAGAACTTATCGATAACGGTCTTGAAGGTAACGAATACGTTACAATATTGTCGTGGTGTTTGAAAACTTATCAATCAAACGAACTATTAGGCCATCCGGATTTAGTACAATTCACCACTAATTTGCCACCGTTATTACCTGATAATATTTTAATAAAATTAGAGAATGATTATTTGAAAAATATCGAAAATAATTATATTGAATGGATGAAGAATACGTTAATAACAGAGGAACAAGAATGGCGTTCTAATATTGAACCATTTAGTGAGAATTATACGAAAACAACATCACCGATTATTATTTTTCAAATGATCGATCAAAATTTACAAGTAGCAAAAACAATTAGTGATGATTTAGTTATAAAAATATTAAATTTAAGTATAAAACAAGTAATCAATTATGGTGAATCGTATCGGCGTTCAATCAATGAATTCAAATTGAAATATTTCGAAGATCGCAATCAAATACCGTATTTTACACAATATATGATAATAATAATTAATAATTGTTTACAATTAGCTGAATTAGGTACACAATTAGAGAAACAATACAAAACGACAAATTTAGATATTTTCAATAGGTTACGTACGATTTTTATACAATTGCGTAATGATTGTGGTGATTATTTATTAGAAGAGTTATTCTTAGATTTAGATAAACATTTCGATGAATTATTCACAGTACGATGGTTAACAACAACAATACCTGTTGATACAATTTGTTTAACACTCGATGATTATTTTCAAGATTATAATCGTTTAAATCAAGCAAATTATCGATTTGTAGTCCAACAAGCTAGATATCTAGTGATCAAACGCTATTTAATCGCTTTATTATCCAAACGTACCAGTTTTAAAACGTACGAAGAGTGTTGTCAAGCTGCTGAAAAGATCCACAAAGAGAGCCAACAATTAATCAAATTATTCAATAATTTATTCCAATTAAATAACGATAATAATAGTAGTGATACTATAACAACAACTATAGAGAATATGGAGTCATTTGATTCGATTGTAATGTTGGCTGAATTATTAAAAAGTGATGATGATATGTTATCGTTTGAATTGCATCGTGTTGTTGAAAAATATCCGGATATTAGTGATGATCATTTATTGAGATTGTTGAGTTTACGTGGTGATTTAGCACGGGCTGATATACGTGAAAAAGTTGCACATTTACCAAAAACAAAAACAACATTGTATGGTGGTAGTATATTTAAGAATTTAGTCTTTCCCAAATTGGTGAATCTTAATGTTTTCAATAATTAAAATTGTATTCTTATTTACTGTTAATATTGTAATTTATAGATTTTGATTTATAAATGAGAATTTTTGTTTATTTTGTAGTTCAAAACACTAAAGTGAGGTTATGTTGTAGACGATAATTTTAAAGAATTGGGGCTTCTCTGAGATCAAAATTTATTCGAATTGCAATAAATAAGCACTCGATCAACAAATTTATCGATAGTTTCATGTGATTATAGGTTTTTTTTCTGTATGGATCAATGTAAACAAAATTGAGGTTATATATTTTTTATTTATAATTGTAAATAACCCAATTTTTCATAATAATATAATTTTTAAGATTTCAGTAATGAATTGAATAATTCGGTGTAATATGAATTATAGCTTCGATTTAACTGAAAATTATGGAAGTAAAATTTGAGGTTATGTTATAAGATTTTTTTTTTGATATTCACATATAGATAGTCTTCTTCGATACGAGTCAACGAGAATTTCAAAATTTTATTGATAAACTAAACTATTTGTTAGAAATCGATTGTATTACAGTTGATTTTCAGTAAAAATTGAAACAATTGAGGTTATGTTACAAGAGGCAATTGATAACGAATTTCATTTTTTCATCGAAATTTATTGTAAAATTTCAATATTTAGACAGCAAACAGGTCAGCTTAATACCACAACATTTTTGTTTGTGATTTAATATTTAATGTTGATAATAATAAAAAGACAAACAAAAAATTGAGGTTATGTTCTAGTGGAAGATTTATAAAAATTCAATCGTTAAAAACGAGTTTTTGAACCGAAATTTATAAATTTCACAGTAACTCAGCAATAAATTCAATAATTTACAATAAATCCAATTCATTTATTGTTTAATTTTAATCTTTATAAACAATAAATTAGGTTATGTTATGTTTTGACAGTCTATTGTAAATAACGCAATTTTTCTCAATAAAACCATAAAAAGTGTAATATTATTGTAATAAATTGAGAAATTCGCTGTAAAATTATCCGATTTAATTGTTAATTTCGATAAAAAGATCAATTAAAAAAATTCAGATTGTTGACAATATAAATTACTCTATTTTTTTTTTTTAATAAACCTGTGAAGATTACATTAAACATTTCATAATTTATCGAATTTCCACCAAATCTACGAGGTTACTGATCGTTTTTTACCAAAAAAGTCGTGTAAATAATAATTGAGGTTATACCACCAT
This sequence comes from Mylabris variabilis, assembly GCA_037464815.1. Classification (NCBI taxonomy): domain Eukaryota; kingdom Metazoa; phylum Arthropoda; class Insecta; order Coleoptera; family Meloidae; genus Mylabris; species Mylabris variabilis. The sequence continues at coordinate 29,710 of JAZBGW010000260.1, forward strand.
GGACAATTTGACAGCGAAAGCTGAACGGTATTTATTTATAAATAAATAAATAAAAATCAATTAATAACAAGACATTTTTGATTTTTCAATTATTACAGATTGGTCCATTTGGATTTAAAAGGAGCACCACCGAAATTAAGCTATTTTGAAAAGGTTTACATAACCTAATATATTTTGATATCAATTATAACGAAATTTTTCGTAGTTCTTCCCATTTATTAAAAGTCTCGGCGCTACTGGTATCCTACTAGAATGGGAAGACACATTCCCTTACACCAAACAATTGTTACAAATCGGCGGCTTATCGGATAGTGCCCAAGTAAGTGGGGCGCCGTATACGTTCGAAGAAGCCCAACAATTATTAAATCTAGCCAATGATTGTGATTTGAACGTTATACCGTTGATACAAACGTTCGGTCATATGGAATATGTGTTGAAACATGACGAATGGAAGCATTTGCGTGAAATTGAATTGTATCCGAATTCGATATGTCCAACGAATTGTGAAACAATGGCATTGGTACGCAATATGGTTAAACAGATTGTTGCTTTCCATACGGGCATTAAATTCATCCATATTGGGGGCGATGAAGTGATTAATTTTGGTTTTAAGATTTTACATATATTGATTGAATGATTGTAGGTGTGGCATATGGGGGCATGTCCGGCTTGTTCTGAACGTTGTAAAGAGAACAAATACGGCAAACATAGTCTATATATCGAGCATATAATTGAAATTGTTCAATTCATCAAAGATAATTATCCGTTTTTGAAGGTGTTAATATGGGATGATATGTTGCGCGATATCGATATAAAAATATTACAAGAATACTATATTGGCAATTATATTGAACCGGTTATATGGCATTACAATTCTATTGAAACATTCAATTTAAATATAAACAATTTATTAGAGAAATACAGTATAGTATTCAATTATTTATGGATTGGTACAGCATTCAAAGGGGCGACAACTAGTTGTCAAATTTTACCAATTAATAAATATCATATTAGTAATCATCAAGCATGGTTAAATGTATTAAATTTATATGGGAATAAATTTCGTACATTTCGTGGTTTAATTTTAACCGGTTGGAGTCGTTATGATCATTATGCAACATTATGCGAATTATTACCATCTGGTATACCATCGTTGTGTTTATGTTTGAAAACATGGTTAACTGGCAATTATAATGAAGAGATACATAAGTAAATAATTGTAATGGAGAACTTGTTTATAATGGATTAGGTTGTGAAAGATGAACGTAAGTCGTGGTTGTATACAGAATAATGAGTATCAAGTGTACCATGATATTTCCCCCTCTCATTTGACTGTGCTTTTATTATATAGGCCACTTGAAAAATGCATTAATAAATGTCAAGTCTGAACTAAGTTACGATATGACGTAAGGAAGGCACAGCCAACTGTGATAGAAAATACCATAGTACACAGGATATTATAAGATACTTGCATAACGATATTTCACCTCGAAGTTGGCCATGCCTTTGTTATATGGAGTCGTAGCTTGATTCATACTGTACTGCTTTTGATGTGTTCAATGAAGAA
>JAZBGW010000261.1:0-11262 GCA_037464815.1 Mylabris variabilis
CCCCACCACGAGGAGGTTGACATGCGAGGAAGATTTGCCCTGGCGTTGCCATTACCACCAGAACTTCATCCAACGGTTAGCCGAAACTATCCGCGGATGTTTGAGGGCCAGTGGGAGTCCCCAGAGAACACTTTAGTGAGATTAGGGCCTCGTTGCTCATTGGGAAGTTGGTCAAAAAACGCTTTATTCCAATAATCCCGATTTCCGCCAACCAACTACACGCATAAACCGATTAAAATTGATTTTTCCCATTTTTCCCATTTGTATTCTTGAAAAATTGATAAAAAACCATGGTGGAAATCAATCGTTAAAAAAATAATGAATCTAGTGTGAATAACCTTCTCTGTGGTTTACTATTTTTAACTTTATAGAGTAAGATTGTTTATGTTAATTCACTGTTTGTTGCTCTTATTCTGATTTCTTTAATGTGAAAATAATAAAAGTGACCTATTACTTATGTGTTTCTAATGGTAATCAGCATAAACAATCTTCCCCCATCGAGTTAAAAATAGTAAAAACAGGTAAATGAGCTCATCATTCATAAAAACTTCGGAAAACCAGTATTCTGATTTTCTTAAAGATCCAGTGATGAAAAACGAATAAAAACTATTTTAAGAGGATCATCTAGTCATTCTTAGTCGTTTGACGGGTATAACCGGTAGATGAAAACCGCGACATTGTCACAACAACGGGTCTTTTGACCAATTTCCCGATGAGCTACAAGGTCCTAATTTCGCTAAAATGTTCTTCAGGGACTTCCCTATAAATCCTTAAAATATTTTTCGGATCACTCGCTAATAATGAGAGTTGTCATAAGAACGTTTCGTCCAACGTGAATAACCCTGTATTTAATGCGAAAATGGTGGATGCGCCGGGTCTAATTATTATGAATAAATTTGATTTGCCAATTTTTTGCATTTAGTGTTAATAATTATTGAAAATACGCTTATTGAATTCCAACGAAATATTGCTATCCAATATCGTTCACGTAATCAAATAGTACGCGTACAATGTTTGATGGGGATCAAAATTGAAATGCACATTATTGGATTTTAGACATAATTTTACGAAATATAAAGAACGAACAAGTATTTCTCGAGTTGATTGTATTGCAAAAATAAATCCAATATGATCTATATGTCTCCAATTAAAAAAAAATATATATACATTCGATATAAATTTGATGTAAGAAACAAGAAATTTTCTACGTAAATATACAAAGACAATGCAAAACTAAATAGTCGGAATCCTTTCATCTGTAAGCCGCTCATTGTGGATGGTATCAATTTACAATTCACAAAGTTTCTAGTATTTTCGTTAAAAATAGATTTTTCTTCAGCGACTCAAATATTATCGTGTCAGATGTACATATTCCCTACATCAAAATTTGATTCCATTTTGTTGACTAGTAAATAATCTCTCGCTTTTCACAAAATTCGTAAAAATTCGACCGTTACAGGTGTATTCAGTTCCCGTTGTTTGTCTTTATAACTGTCATCCCAATACTTAGTTATTATTCTATGACCGAGAATATTTCCATTAATTGCAACTTAGGTCTAAAATTCGACTTAAGAGCATGTCGGAGCTATATGTCGATTCGGCGTGCGAGAATAGTCAATTTTCAAACATAGATTACTTGCTTGTTTTTCAAAATATTGTCAAAAATTCACGTGCGTTGGATAGAGTATGTCAAGCTGCATGTTCTAAAGTTTTCTATTTTAGAAAAATGTGATGAAATTCTGAATAGCAGTGAAAACTTAGCCAGTATTATTGATCTTCAGTATGTATCAGGTGAATTTAGATAGCAAATGCAAAGAGCTTTCCAAATCTTTAAGAATTTTCCCGATATATTTTAGTTTTCCGATAACTGAAGAAAATTTAAAAAAAATCCACGAGTGATGCCATGAATAATTTTCGCACGTCGAATCGACATATAAGTCCGACATGCCCTTGATAGCAGAGTGTTCTAGTGTTGCCTGGAAAATTTTATGTTAACAAAACCGCTAATGTTTTTTTCAATAATTCCCTTCAAAAAATAGATCGACAGGTCAAGAACTTTGTAAAGAAAGCTGGTGTACATGGACTGAAAATGTTGCGCCGCGTAAAAGTGATTTGGCATGTAATTTCGTAAAACTACACGAGTATATTAAAAATAAGCCCATTGATATTTCTGTATCGTTATAATGAATTTAAAGAGTATCTGTTCGTATAAATAACGAGTCTGTTAAAAAAATTCCTTCAAACTCCAACTGAATAAAATTTATTTAAAATAAATACAGTTGTTTCTACATATAAATTTATTTTAACGACACAAAAATAGGTCATAAAAATTCATTCAAACATGTTCAAGTTTGTTTTTGGCACAATCTTCACCTTCTTTAGTGATTCTTATTACAATAGGTATAGTTTTGAGTGGTTTTATTATTTGGCAACCGATTTCAATAAAATAAAGTTTCAATCATCTAGCCAAATGTTGTAAAGGTATGGAGAGTGTACAAAAATTTAAAATAATTCAAATATTTGTTTATGACTCTTTATATTACTGGAATTGTTATAAGACGAGCTAACAAAATAGAAATATCATCAACAAATGCTATTTGTTCGATATGAAGGAGCTGTAAGTGCTGTTTGAAGAGGACCGCCGCGGACTTCTTCATTCCGTAAAGACGTAAAGTGTTCAGTAAGGGCGTCAAAGCGCATATCCCCCACTGTATTTTCACCACTTTTCTAACCGACGATCGATAGAGAAGTTGCCCTATGTTCGCAAATAAGTGAACGTGATGTTCGTGTATGCGCAGAGAATCATTATTAAACTCCTAACTAATTCACATGAGAAAAGGGCCTAGGCATGCCTAAATTATCCCATCTGACAGGTAATGTCCGAAACGTTCAGATTGCCTGTATTCGACTATACCGGCAACGATTTAATAAAAAAGGTAAAACTTCTTAATAGAACCATTAATCCCGAAGGGCATCACGGATGCAGCCCGATGATAGGTTTTTATTGCAAAATTAATATACAAACAGTTATTCTTAGTCCTGAATATACCAGGATTTTATTTGGATCGTAAGGCTGTCCAGCCGGGACCAGAAACAGAATTAACTCCAATATTAAATACACCCTAGGGGTTCCATCAGACAACTTACGTTCGTGTAAAGGAAATAATTTATAAGAGCAATCGGCCGGGCTTAATTGTGTTAACAATAAAAAATCTGAAATAGCCGTTATGAAGATTCTATCTCTCAACATCATAATTTAAATATTTTACATATTTATTAGAACATACTTTTTCGTAAATAATTGAAAAAATAAATCATCCCGCACAAAAAGGGAGAGCGATACTACCAAAAGATATCCATATAAAACGAGACCAATTATATATAAAAAAAAACAGTAAAGCAAATCATCTTTTTGAAAGATTCTTTCAGTGTTCGTTATCTCAATAAATGCACAAAGATCTCACCTGAATGACTCGTTATTATCTGACATCTATGGCCATTTAATTTTTTTTTTTTTCATTATATAAGAAGACTGAATCTTGTTCAATAAAGAAATTAAAAAAGAAACGTGTTTTTGTGTTGACTTTAGTTGATTTTTTATGGCAAATCAAACCTTAAAAGTTTCTCATTAAATTAAATTAGTTTTTTGATTAATTTGTAAATTAATCAAACACTAATTGTTGCAAGGAAGTTATTGAAGGCTTTTTTCGGTGTAGTATCCAAAAGTATTTATTCTCAAAAACTGAGTGAACAATATTGACATTAAAATACTAGGGAGGAGAATGAATGATGGATGGAACAACAAAATAAAAATAATATAAAAATATATGTTGTCTCTATTGCGACTGTTATTATGAACAGTGTTAGAAATTAAAACATTCGTGACTTTATTATAAAGAATTATAATTAATGTGATGAACGAATTTAATTAAATAAATAGTCAAACTATGGTGAAATTGTATAATAATCTATTTATAATATAAATATAAAATGAAAAATTAACTCAGAACGGAAGAAAACAAATATTTCATCGATTACGAGAACAAATAGGAATTTTTGTTTCGAAATAAATTTTATCTTATTATTTATCACAACAAAAGTGTGTTATCCACAAAACTAACATATTAAAATACTTATTATGTATAAGCCCATTTTGGATAACATTAATGGACAATTATTAACTACAATTTGCACTAATTGGAGTCTTTAGATGTGGAAGGCAGGGACAAAGTGAGAACATCCCGTTGATCAGGCAATTTATATTCAACATGTTCATAAGTCTCATATGTTGCATTTTGTGAACATGTCATACAAATATAATCCTCATCTTCATTAATATCTTGTGCTGATAAACCAACGCATGCCATATGAAACCATTTATCGCAACCACCATCACATTGTACCCAATCAACATTTTCACCTGATGGCTTTAAACAACCATTTGCTGCACAAATTTCATCAACATCATCGTCATCGTCATCATCGTCTTCTGAACCAACTAATTGACGTCGACGACCCTTTCTTCTATTATTATTACCTTTTTTAGTTTGTTCCTTTGTTCTTGTTGTTCTTGGTTTTTTATCATTTTCACCAGTTTTATTTGGTTTTGGTTTAATTTTTATAATATCACCAGCTGAATCACCATCTGAACGACGTTTACGTCCACGTTTGACTGTACCAGTCTTTGTATTTGCCTAAAAATTTTATATTAAATAAATAAAATTTATAAATAATAAACTTACATCAAAATCAATTAATGTCGCCTCTTTTTCTGGATCTCTAGCCGCTTGTAACAATTTCCACAATTGGAAAGTTTCATCTAAATACACTTCTAGTAAATCACCTTCCATTAACAATTCTTCAATATGTTTTTTCATTTCTGATGTTAGATTAATACGATATTCAACAGAATCGAATTTTGGTAAATGTAAAGAATATGCATGTTCACCCATTCTATCATCTGTAGAACAATAATCTTTTGAATCGTCTGATAAATCAATACTGTCACATTTCGTTTCATCTTGACTAACAACACCACTGAATGGTGCAATTTCTTGTACTCTTTGATGTAATTCAGGATTTTTATAAGCCCGTTTCAATTCATTCGATATAATTTTTTCCGTTCTTTGTCTAGTTGCTGCTTCTGTATATTTTTGTGTAAATGAATTCAATTTGTTTTTAGCAGTTTCTAATTCAGGTGTTTGCATTAATTGTCTAGCCCTATCTTGCCAATTCATTGCGCGTTCCGTTAAACTTTGTAACGCCTCACCTTCCGGTACGCGTACATAAAGTTTTTGTAACGCCATCAAAAGTAGCAAAATAGCGTCCAGACGTGGTCGTCTAGTTCTATAACAAATTGTACACAAAAATTTACAGTCTTTAAAACCTAAATGTAATGCAGCACTAGTAAAATTGCCTTTGTACTTTGATGATGCCACTTTTGGTAATTGAACGCAATCAGAATGATACCAATCTTTACATAATTCACATTGCATCATTAAGCCGTATGCATTCTTTTGACAAATACAAAATGTAGCGGTATCATTAGGATCTAAGCTTTTCCCTGAATTAGTTTGACGTAAATTACGTATCATTTCCATTTCTTTTTGTTCAGCATCACGGAATAATGAAACAACAGTTGCCGGATCCATATCGCTTGTTAAATTAAATATACCGTATTCTTCATCTGGACTCTTTTTCCTAAATCTTTGTGCAGGATTATGATGTACTCTTGGTGAGAGAGCTTCCATTAATGAATAAGTTGTATTTTTTCTAAGAAATGAACGACTTGTCTTTTCTTTCCAACTATTAGCAAATTCTAAATATGATTCTAATTTAGTAACTTCAACTAAATGTAAATCTAATTGATGACCTTTTTTAATTAATAGTTGCATATCATCAAAATAAGGATAAAATTCGGCTGAATTCATTTCTTCTAATTGCCGTAACCAATCACGTGCTTTATCCACAGCATCAAATAGGAATTCTTCAGATGGAAGATATGAATTAATTTGACTTGCCTCCTTTAACAATTTATCAACTTCAATCATAACTTCACAACTTTTACTTTTTAATATAGCTTTAACTTTTTCTTCCCATTCTTCACTTCTTGTTAATAATATTTGTAAATCAGTTAATTCTTTTTCAATTTCAGCATTTGGTGGTAACAGAGTACCCGATTTAATAATGTTACGTATTGATTCTAAACCAAGAACTTCAGTACGTTTTTTATATGATAGAACATCATTAAGCCATAATACTTGTCTTAATCTTATTTTAATACTACGTAAATTTGGTAATTCTATACATAAATTATTACCTTGACTGATACAATTTTCTAAATCAGATATGGAACATTCGCTTAATTTTAAATCGAGTAATGCTTTACTAGTATTTTCGAATTTTTTCGTTTCATCAAGTAAGTCTTTAATACTTTTCGCTTCTTCAAGTACACAAGCTAAACTATCCAACTCTTCATTAAATAAACAAAGTTCCTTCAATGTTAATTTATATTTTGTATCGGATGCATTTCTTGTTCTAGTTCTCATTTTATTTAAATCTAATTGTTGTATAACACGTGCACATTTCTCAGCATCTTCAACAGCATCAGTTAACGTCAGTAATAATTCACATTTTGGAAATTTTTTTTCTTCAGCTTCAGTTACTAACGCTTTTAATTCGGATAATGTTAACGTTTTTGGTTTTTTCGGATCCAAAACGTCTTTTACTTTAATCACCCAATCATCGAATGATTCTGCTTTTAATTTAAGTGATTTTAACATAACTGGTAATTCATCTAATGTATAACGATATCTTAATGTATAACTTTCTGGTTTGCATTTACAAAGATTCTCATAATGACGAAGACAAACCAATAAATCTGGAGAACACTTACATGTAACTGCAGACAGGAAACATGTAGTTTTACACGTATCGCATTGTCGTTCATCATCTGGTAATAATTCGAATGCTTCACGTTCAGCATTGGATACACCCTATAATTTAGAAAATAAATAAAAATTAGATATGTGTTTAAAATAGTTTCAATTACCGCATCTAAAATTGTTTTTCGGAGTTGTTTTTCCGTTTCAACCATTTGTAACATGTCCTGATAAGTTGCTGCAGCAATTGTTAATCCAAGTCGATCTGCATCTAAAGCCATTTTACAAACTAATTCGTCATGTGAAAAAACACAAAACCTTCTTAAATTTGAATAATGTAAAACACATTCTCGGCCCATTCTCAACCAATCAGCTGGTGCAAAATTAACAGCTTCGGCAAAATTATAGCCTTGATTAAAACCAGCATGATAAGCACGTGGAAATGTTACAACAAATTCACCAGCATTTTGATCTGTTCTATATACAGGTACGCCGGCTTTCATTAATATATTTGGATTCATAATTGTTACTAATTGATGTAATAAATCTGGTTGTGAATGAAATAATTCTGGTGCTGCAGATTTCATTGTTTCTTCAAATGCTTCAGCCATTTTACCAGGTACACCATACCATGTTTTAGCTTCACCCCAATGTAAATAATTTATTGAATAACTCCAATGATCTTCATTATGCCAACAAAATGTTGCAAAACACATACCAACATACATCCAAGGCACCTTCATACCTGATATATCAGCATTAATATAACCTAATACAGAATTCTCTAATACAGGTAAATTATTTAAATTCCATCCTGAATCAGCATATTCTTTATCGCCTGGTAATAAATTTAATGATGTTTTTGTTGGAAAACCTGAACCATGATCCATTGTATGAAGATCAGCACCATATTCAACAGTTACATCTTCATCAATTGATGATACTATACGCCAAAATTCTTTCTCCACAACACTAGTTGGTACCAACTGAAAATTATTAAAAAATTAACATCTCTATTGTTCTACAGGCTGTCTCATAAGTCCCGCACAACCTTATAGGGAATAAAAATAGAAGACGAAAGGTAATTAGAAATTATTTAATTAAGTAAACAATCAGCTGATCAGTTAGCAGACTGGCGTGATAACCATTCCAATTAAGAGAGCACTTGATTGGCTACCTAATTCAATTAATTACTATTTATCTGTACGTCAGGTGAAAAAAATGCTGTAGCACTTTTCATCTTAAAATTTCATCCCCTATCTACCTCTTATAAGGTTGTGCGGCACTTATGAAACACTCTGTATATCAAAAGCATCAACTTAAATTACATGAACAGGCATGTTGAAATATTCAGATTTAAATTGATCAGCCATATCACCAAACTGTTGTAAAGTATATTCACGTTGTGCTTGTTCAAAACCGAATGCTTCTACTGGTTTTGATACTTCTTCAGCTACACATTTTGGACAACGCCAATCACCTTTTGGTATTTCACTTAATGGTGGCATTAAACAGAATGTATGATAACTATCATCACAACCATCACATAATAACATGTATTCTTCTGAATCACCACGATTACAATTATGACATACATATTTAGCTAACTGAAATATTAAAAAAAGGAAATTTGAAGAAAAAAATGAATTGCAAATATAAGAAAAAAGCAAACCGGATCAAATTCGTATTTAGAATTTTTAGTCTTCTTATCTTCATTCTTCACTTTAAGGCCCATTTTGGGTCCGGCACCATAGAATTGAAGGCGTTTCAATTCTTTGTTATCTTCTTTACATTCTGTTTTAATGTCATCCTCGGATTTAACCTTTAACCAAATAAACCAATAAATTAATTAATCAAATTAAACAAAGTGTCTCGAGCAACGCAAAGATCAAAATTTATTACACTCTATTTTGTCTTTTCAATAAATAAAAATTACGTTAGTTAGTTAATTAGTGAATCACGAATAAATGTGTTCGTTATTCAAAGAAATTGCAGCTTATTCATGAATCATTTCCAAAAAAAAACCAATAAAAATAATGAAACGGAGTAATTAATTAAATTATTTTTTTATATCATTACTTCAGCTTCAAATCTTTTAGAGCGTCGGGCATGTTTCTCTGGTGGTGGTTTTATTTGCATTCTTCCTACAATTCCATGTGGTTTATAATCTTTGTCAGTTTTTTCAATCTCTTCATTCGTTGATGGAGTTGCTGCTGCCATTTTCTACAATTAATTATCGACATTTTGTTTTCTTATTCAGTTATTATAAATAAAATCAAAACTTACAATATTTAAAGTTTTACCCATTTTAAATAAATCAAATGGATATATTAATCGTTCATAATGTGATTTGAGTATTGCTCCTATACTACTTTTACCAGGTGAATATCCCATATTCAAAGCTACTTTGGACCATTTTCTATCTTTGGTTACTTGCTCAAAGCCACCTAATTTCATTAAAAAAAAACAATGAGAATAAATTAATTGTAGAATTGTAATTAATTAAATTAGACTGCAACAGTTGAAATTAATTGTAATTGTATATTATTGGTAACGTGATACTGCTTAATTAATATGGTGCCAACACGTTTAAATCCACATAAGCTCCATTTTAAATTAATTAAACAAATGTAAATAGGCGACAAATAGTGAGATATACCGGGTGTATTGCGGTATTTTCTCTGGCAATTGGTTATGGCTTTGGTAACGTAGTATCGTAACTTGGTCCAGAATTGACATTTTCTAATGTATTTTTCAAGTGTCCGAACCAAACTACGATACTACATAACCAAAAGCACAGTCAACTGCGAGAGCAAAAACCGTGGTACACTCTGTTTAGTTGTGTTAAAACAATCATTAATTTTTATAAATAATCGTAAGATACTTCAAAAATCAAACAATTTCAGCTAACTTTAATTTGTTAAAACTATCAAGTCTTTGTAATTTTTTTAGAGGCCATTCAATTGTGCAAGTCAGACCCCGTACAGGTAGCATACATAAATCCAATAATGTTGTACAAAAACAACACAGACAAGACTCATATAGTATAACGGTATTTCACCTCGCAGTTGGCCATGCTTACGTGCGTCGCAGCTTTGTTCATACTCCATTGCATTTGACATTTATTGATGTCTTTTTTAAGTGGCCGAACAAAGCTACGACACTACCTAACGAAAGGCACGACCCAGTAGCTGAACTATCGTACAACAAAACGGAGCTGAGCGGCCTAAAATCCTGTCTTTATACGAAATCTCATCCCATCTTCATTCCCTTCATATATAAAAAAATTCCTTTAACACCTTCCTTGCCACGTGTACCACCGGTGGTACATGCAGTCATATTGATTTAATACATTAAACATCAAATGGGCTGACCGACAAGTCAGGCAAAAAATGGCTTCGCACAGAACAATAAAAGATTCTCTTATCAATTAATCACTTCGTTAGCCCAATTCGATTAAGTTATCAAAGAGAGCGAGCTGATTTTTGTTGTGGGGGGCCAAATTTTGAATTCCCGTCACTGAGATGATTAACTGCGAAATGAATCACCGTTATATACCCTGTATTGTTTGTACAAGTCCGGTTTGTATAGCTTTCAGTCAAGTCGAAGCACGTATTTACGAAACAAAATAAAGAAAAATCAAGTTTAGTTTTCAATTAAATTTGAAACCTTATAATTTTAATCTCTTACAGGCGTCTATCATCCTAATATTATAGCATAGACGTAAACAAAGACATTTTAAAAATATCTTCTAAAGTTTACAAAGACAGTATTAAAGGAAATTAGAAAAATTAAAAATATAAACAAGAATTTATTTATGGTCTTTAAAAGTTGCGGAAAGGTCAAATATGAAGATCTTTGTGTACGATATAGTTATAGTAATCGAATAAAACCGATTAAAAATGCTAAATTGTGTCAATATATCTATTTTACGATTCAAAAATTAACACAATATTTTGTAATACTGATACCATCGAATACTTCTGAAGAAAAGTATTTATATTTCACTAAAATGTAAAATTGACTGTTGCTTTACGTCATAAATATCCCTCAATGTTTATTTATTTTTAAACTACAATAAAATATTTTGGTCAACATTCAACATATAATTAATTTCTTTATACAGAGTGTACAACGCTATTTCACCTTTAAGTTGGCTATGTCTTTGTTAATAGTGTCGTAACTTGGTTCATACTTTACTACATTTGACTTTCATTGGGCATTTTTCGATAGAAACACAAGCAGTCGAACCAAGCTACCACGCCACGTAACTAAAAGCATGGCCAACTGACAGGCTATCATAGTTATGTTTGGGTGAATAGAATATGGGTATTTTTTCAACGATAATTCCACCCTATCAATATTGTGTCTATCCTGAATT
>JAZBGW010000261.1:11302-31275 GCA_037464815.1 Mylabris variabilis
CTTATCGCGTAATTTAATCTTACATCTATCTGCTTGATTTATCAGTAATAATAGTAATGTCATAATAATATTATATAGAATAATAATAATACGACAAAATTACGTTCTTTGATATCTCATTATTTACGGTCTTTGATAAAAATTTAATAATATTCCGTATTTTTCTTGGGAAATTTATGGAAAAATGATCTTAAACAATCTCTTTATAAGAATATTTCACCGAATTATCGAGATTTTTATAAATTTATAGTAGTCCTTGATTGGATTCACTCATAAATAACTAAGGAGCATTCGTGAACTAAAATATACAACTAGACGAGTTAATAAATAAACCAAAAACCGAAAAAAAACCGAAATTTTGACCGTGGCCGAGCCGATATTTTTTTAATTGAATCGGAACGAAAGCCGGAACAAAAATAATCAAGGTTTGCAGCCCTGAAATCAACACATGAAATGAAATCGAAATAGAAAAATCCAAAATTTTACATCAAATTAACAAAGTTTGTTTTAATGTTGGGCGATCAGAAAATCAACGGAAAAGCTGCTGTAAATAATCGATTCTATCAACAAATCGGCTTCAATCATCATTCTAAATCCCTAAAAGAGAGATCTATAAACGAAGATGTAATAATTCTTCTTTTAGGGTAAACTTGTACAGAATTAGACTGTCTAGTAATACAAAAGTATAAAAATTTCAAAACAAAACAAAGCACTATATAAAGGATAAATAATCATAGTTAGGGGCTTAATTTAGAATTGCAGCTTATTTGTGTAAAGAATAGCAAATCCTCTATTTTTTCGTTCCTATATCGAAGTATGTTTCCATAAAAAGAACAGTAAAATAATCTGTATCGTGGCTAGAGGTGGGGCGTACGGAACATCTGCACGAGGTGAGACTAGTCATGCAGTTTGATTAAAAATGGAAAAATTCTGCGTACGATTCTGATAAAATTAATATCATTTACCTAAATTTTGAACAATACTGTGTAATGTATAGAGATCTATACAGCGTTTCTCCACCATTGGTATTTTCAATGTGGAACCTTGTAATTCCCAAAATTTAGCGATTTGATCAAGAAAATTCAATTTAACACGTGTCTTTGCCTAAAATTTAGTAAAGAAAAATTATAATTATTTAAAATTAGATTAAATATAAAATTCACCTCTAATTCATTAAGTCTTTGAATTCTTGGTGTAAACCTTAATTTATCCACGTCAACAGCAAACGGTGGTTGCCAATTCTAGAAATAATTGAATTAAAATAATCAGTAATTTTCGTATAATTTTCCAAAAATAGATAATAATGATACATGAAATTTATTGAAAAATTAATGAATAATAGAGAGAGATTAAAGGAAAATGTCGGTTAATTGCCGTCAATAACGTGATTAACTCGAAAATAAAATCGATTTTAATATGAAAAAAAGATGAGAATTTCTTCCAAGTCATTATAAAACTTACTGGTGGTGGTTTTATTTTACAAATGCCGGAATCTTCGGCATATTTACGAATTTTGTTAATATATTCTAATGGATCATTAAATTCTTCTTCAGTTGGATAAAATACAGGTGCTTCTGGTGGTGGTTCAAATTCAAAGGCCTCATCTTTGTAACAATATGTTTCTTGTTTTGTTAATGGTCCTATTTTTGATTTGGCCGGACATGCCAATTTATCCATTTTTGATGTCATTTTGTTTTCAATTATCTTTTTTAACTAAAATTTACATAATTACGTTGGTTACACGAATTTTATTAAATAAAATAAAATTCCAATTTATTATTCGTTACGTACTTTTCACCATAATTTATAATTTAATCGATAATTATTTGTTGTCTTTAATTTTAAATTACAATAAAATTAACTTTAAAAATTCTGTTATTAAAAATGAATGAATTACGTATGAAGTTATATGGAAATGTTACTTTCCCAAGATTTGTCGATGTACACCTGGACTATCATAACAACACGAAAATAGACAATTTCAATTATATCTAAATAATTAACGTTGGTATTAATAATTAATTGTTGGAAATTAATTTAATGAAAACACACTGTTTACTGATGATTTTCATGGAATTTTCACTTAAAAGACAACAAAAATTATTAACACTGTCCCCCACCAAACGTGCATCGATTGCTCCGATACACAACAAAGATTATGTCAAATGTTTAAACATTTCTCAACCAACAATCATTATTTTAAACATTATTCAAATTATATACAGACTTTATGTTATTGTTTAAATAATCATAAACAATATACCACATTATTTTTAAGTGCCACTATTATTGTAATACAACACAAACTTATTTATTACTTTTAGGTTAAGACCTAAAATAAAGTACGTGACGCACAATCGAACATTCTACTACAATTCATCAATTTCGTCAGTTTGAATCTAGAAATAACGGACAATATTCCAATGGTCAACTACATATTTTCTATGGTTACTATACCAATACAAGTGCCATCTAACCATTTTAATGTAAACTAAAATGACCGCTAAATATAAACCATCGATATTATCTACCATCCAAAATTAATTAATTAAATGCCATTAAAATAATTTAATTCAGCAATATTACCATCCATATTTAATTATAAATTACTAATAAGCGATATTTGTGGATTTGCTTCTTTTATTATAAAATTTCAATCTATTTCAACATCTCCATCTCACATTACTTGCCATTTGAGCTGATAATACTTTGTAGCGACTTCAAACCAGGGTCGTAGCCAGAAAATTGTGCCAGGGGGTCTCGCTTTTTTAGAATCTAAGACAGCTTTTACAATAGCAATGATTTGAGGGAAGCAAACATTTTTATAACAGGCGAGGCTCAACCCTATTTGACAATATTTATAACCTTTGTCCCATCCATTTGTATTGTTCCATCAAAATATAATACTGTTTTCTGATTATACATATAAAGCTTTCGAGTAATTAAAGCTAATATTAAAGCTTAAAGCTTGACCTTATCGTTTATCATCAAACCTATAATTAAAAATAAATCAATATCAACATCTACACTTATCTCATATTTGAATTGATACTCTGCTAAAAAAACGCATACATGACCAGAGCCGTAACTAGGGTGGGGAACCTGGTGCTCGCTTTTGTCCCCCACACCGCCCCCTGTAATAGTTTTCTGCCTACAGCCCCTGCACAGATGTAGCAAGATTTCAAATACAGAGTCGGACTCTGCCGACAACATTCCTAACTTTACTGATATATAATTTTTATGGCAACTCGCATTATGTGGTGAATGATTCGAAAAATATTTCGACGATTTATAAGGAAGTCCTTAATAGAGAAAATTTTATCAAAATTGTAACCTTGTAGCTCATTTAGAAGTTGGTCAAAAACGCTCTTTGAAGCCAAACACGTAAAACTGCAAAGAATGACTCTTAGATCCTCCCAATATTGATTTTTCGTTTTTATAACTTATAACCTCGTAGTTTATCTGGAAATTGGCCAAAAGCGCTCGTTTTTTAAAGATGTCGCAATTTTATAAAACTAGCTATACAGGTAGAAAGACTTAAAATGACTCTAGGATTATTCCAACATTGAATGTTTTCGTTTTTCTCCATTTTATTTTGAAACAGTTGGAATGCTTCGCATTTTTTCTAGAATACAATGTGGAAAAACGAAAATAATCAATGTTGGAAGGGTCTTCGAGTCATTCTTAAGTAAATTTGCGTGTTTAGTTTGTTTTTGAAAATTGCGGCTTTGTTCGAAATGAGCGGTTTTTGACCAACTTCTGAATGAGCCAGGAGACTCTAATTTTGCTAAAATACCATATACCTAATGGGAGTTATCATACGAAATATACAGTGTCTTTTTTTTGAAGTGGTCAATTCTTTTGTTAATATATAGTCAAGGACAGTACCAAGAATGACTCAGTAGTCAATAGTGATTGCCGTGATTGCCTAACATTTTGATGAGCTGTAAGCAACTGCTCGTTTAGTGTGCGATGCGCATCTTGTTCTTATTGTTAGCTTCTCTTATCTACTGAGAATCTGACGAATGTAAACAAGATGCGTTTATCGCTAATATAATTTGATATTTTGATTTCGCTACTGTTTTTAACAAATTGAAATAAATTAACGAAAAGAACCAAAATTATGTTTAATGAACAATTGATAATGGGCACCTGGGAGGTGGTTACAAATACAGTAATTTTTTTTGTGTATACCCTTATCAGTTCAACACGCTGCTGATTTTCGTAAGCTAGATCAAGACGAAAATCATTAAATTTGTTAACAATTAATTTTATTACCTGCCAACACGATAACTGGTGTTATTTGTTGCCGCGCATAGAACTTCTCCGTTTTTTATCCAATTTAACCGTGGATCAAATCGATTGGACGTCAATCAATCTTACGATTATTATAAGAAGTTTCAAAAATCGACTAATTATCGCAGCTTATTACATTTTCTTTTCATTTTCTCGATTTTTTTTAATTTTATCGAAAAATATTACAATACAACCGACCGGTTTGATGACGGAAGAACAATTAAACTCTATTATTTCACCCAAACAATATTATCAACGCCTTTGTTATTAATTTATTATTAAACCATAAAGAACCACCACCCCCAATTATAACAGGAAAAAGTCGCCAATTTGATCAAGAACCAACAATACCCCTACATTGTTATTAGAAATCCTACTTTAACAACGCACAACAATTGAAATCATTGACATTAAATTGAATTATCACAGGTAAAATAATAATAAAGATATTTTATTTCGTAATTAAAAATAGAGTAACATCGGAGCTACAAATAACTAATCATAGATACAACCCACAATACACATCATCTTTACTGTCATCTAATGGGCATCTTAAGAAGCATCTCAAAAGGCGGTAAATTTAAAATATATGCTAATATTTTAATCGAATACGACACAATTATAAATTAAATTATGTTAATTAAATTAAAAATAAGTTTGTATATGGCATAAATTTGACACAAGCTTACCTCGGCTCCACACATTGGTTTCAACGTTGACGCCAACGGTGTTTGTCCAATGTGTGGTCGAAGGAAATGGGGTTAGCGCCAACGTTGGAAATTGGCCGTATGTTGTCAATTTTTTAAGAAAAACATCAAATAAATTAGCCTCAACGTTTCTCTAATCATCCATACTTTGGAACTTATCTTGTCCTAACGGCATCCGCTGAGAAGTTTTTTAACAAAATTACTCGTCCAACATAAGCCAACGTTGGGACCAATGTGTGGAATTTTGGTGGCCTCATTTATTTGGTCTGCTTTTTAGCTAATTATGTATAATTTAGCTAATTAAAGATTATTATAGAGAAAATTTTTAATATATACCTTATAAAGATATCAAAGGCTTCAAAAACTAATTGTTAGATTTAAGAATAGGTGAATTTTTTAAAGGATCTCTGTTACGGTTTCATGATTAAAGGCTTTTGTAATCATAATTTGATTGAAACAACAATCCATTTCAATAAATATTCCGGAGAAAATTCAAAAATCTTGTTCCTTGTAAGAGGTCCAACCAATTTTGCACCGGCGTGAATTTAAAATCAAGAATTAGAAGTGTTTGTACCTCTGTTGGAGTTTTAGGGTCAGTTCTATGTACTTCCGGTTGAAATTTTTGCAATTTATGATTCTTCAGGCGAACTTAAGGAGTTTCGCTTGCTTAGTAACTAGGAAACTTGATAATTAGAGCTCTTCCTAATCAAAAATCAATTGAGTCAATTTCTAACAGTGAATTTCGATAATTATCTTGAGAAAATATCCATTGTGTGCTAAATAATTAATTTCACACCGAGCTTGGAGGTTTAGGGTCTATTCAAGTGATTTTATAGGCTTGAGAATTAAAATTTTGTTCACTTACCGTTGATTTTCTACGTGATTCAAACAAAAATTTATGAAAGCTAAGATTGGTAAGTCCAAAAGTTTCATCAACCGAGCCCTTATCAAATCATCAAAGCTGCCAATTCGTTGTAAATGCAACAATATTATGCTTACAACCTGGAAAAAGTGCCCCGAAAATAACTTTGTGGTAGTACTTTTGGAACATTAATACATAGTCCCTGTCTCACCTTTTTACCACTGGGGCTCCTGCATCAGCGCCTTGCGGGGTAGAAATTAACGTTTTTCAGGCAGATCTGAGGATTTTATTTTAGCCAATAACTCTTATTCTAGCAGCTAAATTGTACAATATGTGTTAATTCAATTTAAAATTGGTTTTTGTATTCCAAACACATTTTTTGGTCCTTCTTTTAAGGTTGCAATTTTCTTAAATACTGTAAAATTATTAGAGCATGCTAAGAATTTGTAAACGACGTAACCTAAATAATTTAACGCATTCTATTAAATTTTTTGGTGATTATTCAAATTAAATGATGAGTAGTTTAATTTTACGGTACATAATGTTAGATAACAACTATTTTATTACTGAGCTATTACTTACCACAATTTTATTAATAACAAAGTGAAATCGTGCAAATTATGAAAAAACGGCTATTATTTTACTTTAAATATAATAGATGATATAAAAACAAAATCAATTCGTTTCTTGAATGGTTTCATTTTGTGGTTGGTACTTCCTAAAAAAAGGTATTACTGAGTATACATTTTAATTCGTTTGACACCGGTTTCTCCATGTTTTTTTCTCTTCCTTGTAAATATTTCAGTCAAATGTCCTCCCTACCAGCTATTCAGCTATTGTACTTCTATAAATTTCCGAATTTGATTTCGGCAATACCAGTACAGCAGTAATAACAAAATAAGCTGCTTTAATTTCATCGGTAGGTCTATTGATTTATTGATAAGTGTAATATATTTGTGAATGCTCCCCTTTTAAAGGATTAAAATTTTCAGACCCGACTCGTGGAAAAGAAAAATGAATCCTACTACACTATTTCTGCTAGCTTTGCTCAGTAAGTATCTTCTTATAGATTTTCTGAGTAGTTGTGCTTATAATGGTTGTCTATCCAGTGGTCGCATGTTCGTCGCAGGAGTACGAAGATCTAAACGTATACGCGTCGTATAACGACTATGCAGCTCTGTCTGATGCAAACGTTGGTGGTGGTGGCGGCGGCGGTGGTGCTAATGGACAAGGACAGGTGCAAGGGCAAAAGAAACTTGGATTTAGTGCCGGCAGCGGATTAAGAAGTATCGCTGAAGGCTCCTATAATACAGCTAATGATGCTGTCAACAATCAGGACGCTGCAGGACATCAAGCAGCTTTTGTTGCCAAAAACACACTAGCTCAAGCTGCTGCTGGGGTAAGATTCTGATAAAACGAGTATAATTATCGATAATGCTCTGTAAATGAGATCAGTGCAGTTACGGGTGAATTAATCCGATTCATTTCAACTAACAAAGAAAGTCGATAAAAACGTTTTAGACTTACTTTTACCTAATCGAGCAGACACCAACACAAATTGTGATTTTTAACGGTTACATAGTTTCTTTTAGAATGTTCACAGAAATATTGTAATGAAATACAAACAATTATCTAGTTATTTATTATTCTACTCTAACCTTAGAATGATTTGTTTTATATTTATAATTTGTGGCTAAATAATTACATAAGTTAATTTTCTGCAATAATATTAACAAATATTATCCAGATTTACTCTAAATTATCTATTAGGCAACAAAGAATCTTGCCCACAGACTTTTTCACGCGAATTAAAGTGAACGGCATTTATAAAATTAAGGCAAGAACATTTTCTCGTTTATCTAACGATGCCAGAAACCGTTCCTTGACCTTGTGTATATTATTATTGTTGTTACAATTACTTAAAGGCTTCTGCAACCGCTCAAGCTGCATTAGCTGGTAAACAAATTCTATTAGACGGCCTTCAACAACAACTACGTGACGCTCAACAAGCTTTAATGGGTGAAAAACAACAGTTGATGCAAGCACAACGTTCCGCTGATGCCGCAATGAGAGCAGCCCAAGAAGCTCGTGCTCACGTCAACGTTTTAACAAACACTTTAAATGCAGCACAAACAACTGCCGATCATACAACACAAGCCGCATCAGAAGCAGCCGGTGAATTAGCAGCACAACAATCGATGGTCGGTGCAGCTAAACAACGTATCGAACAACTACAAAAACAATTAGCCTCCGTACGAATTGATTTTGAAGCTACTAGAGCGGCTGCACAAAAGGCCCAAGCCGCTGCACAAGCGGCTGCAGCGAATGCAGCAGCTGCTGCTGCAGCTGCGGCAGCAAATCTCGCCAAGACTACAGGGAGTAATAATGGTGGCAATAACAATAATAATAATAGTAACAATAATGGGAGTAATGGTGGCTCGTCAGGGGGTGGTGCAGGAAAAGGTGGTGCAGCCGGTGGGAGCGGCGCCGGTGGGAAGACTGGTGGAGCTGCAGGGAAATTTATCCAAGGCATTGAGGGACCTATTGGATACCCTGAAGAGAATTTTTATAACCCCTTTCACTACAGCAGATAAACGAAATATTAAATAAATTACAAAATTTTAATTGAACTGTTATTTTTTTATATAAATGAAAAACTTGTCAATAAATATTTTTACTAATTATGTTTTATTGGTGATTTGCAAATCGATACACTACCAGAAAAAAAAATTGGGAAATGAAGAAATTGGTTGATTACTTAAATTTTTTTATTTTTGATCAAGATTGCGTCAGTTGAAAGAGAGATCGTTTCGATTAAGATCTTGAAAGTTATCACAAAAAAAAATACGAAATGAATGAATAAATAAAAAAAGATTAAGAATGAGAAAGTGTGACTTTTCAAATAAAAATAATGGAAGATGCCAATTCTGTATACAATTTCATTTAAACAAAAATGCATCAAAACAAAATTCTAATAATCGAATATTGCGAAGTATTCCATTACGTAAGCACCAAATAGGTTTTTAGGTAACAATTGCTATAAAAATATATCTGTAAAAAATATAATTATGTAAAACAAATGTATTCATATAATAGAAAAGATAGCAAATAAGAAGGTTAAAAAATGATCAATAGAAAGTTAATAAGTTAAATTTTTATTTATTTACCAACAACATAATGTACGATAAGCATAATTACACAAATAAGTATTACATTAACAATGACATATTGGGAATATTTGGTATTAATACCTACAAATGACGGTGTAATATTATTAATTATTACACACTCTACCTATGATGATGATAATAATATGTGATAATAATTAATAAATTGTTGAACATCTCGGGATGTTTGTGATATTTAGGAGTAAGCAAATATCCGCAATTTATCCAACACATAAAAACATATAATAAAACAGTTTTGGTGATAATATTAAATAATTAAACACTAATTAATAAATAAGACTTAGATTTGTTAATTAATTTGAGCCAATTACCGACAAGGAGCTATTCGATGATTTTCACTGCCCTTCTATCGAACAATTCAAGGTTAATTTATGAATAATTTAGCAATCACCATGCAATTGTAAGTAGATATGATCTTTCACCGTTTTATTTCCATCAAATAACTCCTCATCAACGAATACAGTAACTTCTATTTGAAATATATTCCATAGAAGGTACTGCAGAGAATTTGCAAGTTCCTCAGTCTTTAGGCGTCGCATTGTCCTTTTTGTAAGCCGAGAAGAACGTTAAAGCTTTCATTAATTGATAACTTTTCGATATTGGTATATTAGAGTCGTATAATTTTTTCGAATTTTTACAATCAACATAAAACCACCAATTGCACTTCAATATTGTTTGATCGAACAATGTCGATTCAGGACACAGGAAGCTCTTCATAATTAAACCATCATCGGTTAATGCACACACGTGGAATACCTGCAAAATGGGATTGTTTTATTTACGTTTAGAAAAAGAAATAACCTTGTTTCTATTTATTTTTTATATCGGTATAAATTTAAAGTAGACTGGCATCTTTCAACTTTCTCTTTACACAAATTCACCGGACACGCAATTGCGGAAAATTTGATGACGACGAATAATAAATGGAAAAAAAATTTAGTATTTTAAGGAAAGTTGCATCTATTTTTTTTTAACAATAATTAGCGTTTTAGGTCATCAAGGTAACAAGGTTGAGGCTGTTTTATACTAATCAATTGTGTCAGGTGTCTGAAGTGAAAACCGTCTCGATAAAATTAATTTTTATTTAATAATATGAAAATTTGTATGTTTTTTGTTTAGAAAACTATTTCACTCGGCAAGGTCTTGTTGCATAATTATGTGAACGGATTATAACAAATTAAAAGTATTAATATACAATCATAATTAAGAAACAAGCCGAGAACTCACCATACAACCGAGATCCTCGTCTGCATACAGGCCTGGGAAGTGTTTTTGATCGCCGCAATAGAAGGATGTTTCCGGCAGTTCGACCCTTGAAGCGAAATTATCGTCGAAATTTTTATCGTAACCGACAGGGTAGTACTCTTTGGGGGCGTTCATTACTTTACCAACACTGTTTGATTTGTTATTAATCGGCTTGTGTGTTGTTGTTGTTGTTGTTGTCGATGTCTTCATTTTGGCCAATAATTGTTGTCGTTGTAACAATGCGGCTTCTAATAATTCTTCTGTAACATTATTCGTTGTCAACAACTGTTGGACAGTATTGGTATTCGGTGCCAAATCGTTATTTGGCGATTGTAAAGTTCTCAATGCGAAATTCGTGCTGCTCATTTTATCAACGTTCGCCTTCTTTACTGGCACAACAACGGCCATTATTTGGGGCTTTTCTGGTTCTATTGGAACTGTTGAACCTGTAGATAGACGCGATATTGGTGAAGGCATAACGTTAAAATTCGGCACGGCAATGCCCATCATTGCCGGTTTTGCTATTGATTTTGTTGATGAATTTGCTGTTATTGCTGGACGTTCTGGGGCGGGCGGTATCGGTTTAAATGGCGGTATTGTCGGGGATGTTTGCTGTAATTTTCTTGGGGTTTCTTGTTGTTTTTGCATTGCCTCAAGTAATTGCTGTTGCGTTTTGATTTTTGATTGATTCGGTGAACGAACACGTACCGTATTCTCCTATAAAATATAATTTATTCAAATATAAACTAGATAATATTAGATAAGATTTTGAAATAATAACCTTGTTTTTTAATTATTTTAACAATAAATATAGACAGAATATCACCTTAATTTAATGAACCTCATTTAACTTTTTCTCTTACTTCCTTTTTGTTTGTAAAACTCTATTTCTTCATTTCTCATTTTTCTAAATTCCACAGTCTTGTACAACAGCAGTTAAGAAATTGCATAAAACGGATTTTAAATAATTTAAATATGCCAAATATCAACCGCTGTGTTAGAAATTCGAAATGATTCACCAAAAATCAAAATTAGAATAGCAACCTTTCATTTTAATTCCAACCCATTGTTGTACAATTTTCGGAAACGCCCGCTATTAAGCACTTATGGACAAAAAGAATACCGTGTGAAACATAATAATGTACTTATTCTTCGAATGAAATGGGCCTGAGACGACCGGCAATCGATTAAAATTTCCCAACTGTATAATTAGAAAGCCCATTTCTTATCCTTGGGAACGATTTTGAAGTCAACACAATCTCGATTATATTTAAAACTATAATTTTCCTAGCAATATGTTCCTGTGGTCTTTGAAATAAAAGAAGATCCACCAAAAATATTTTAGAATCTGAGCATCACCGCTAAATACGTCAGTATTTTGATTTCCCTACTCGCTAGGCAATATAATTTCCTACAGTCATTAGTTTTAAAAGTAACATTTTGATTTTCGATAAATATATATCGAATGACTCGGGCTGAAGAGAACCGTTTCTGTATTTGTAGAAAAAAGTATTAATACACTCAGGGGCGTCCTGTTAAGGGGAAGCTGTAGTCCGGCCTCTATTTCATTTCCGAAAACGTGCCAATTTTGAATCATCGATTTCTGACTTGTTTTTGGAGATATTCAAATGCTGTAGCCAACGTTGAATTGAGCGTTTCACGGTGCATCCGAAGAAGTTTTCCATTTTGGAAAATTTCCACTAAATTTGAAACTGCAGAGGAAAATGTCGGAGCATGTTAAATTCTTTAAATCACGCAGTTTCTACAATTTTAAAGATAAAAAATCGTACAACAGCTTGCTTGGAAGATTGTTCATAGGCAATCCAATTTGGAAAATCAAAGAAGTTATTGAAAAAAAATTAAAGAAAATGTTCTAACATTTTCGATTTTCCAAAATTGGATTTTTTGGAATCCATCTGCCCTCCGCCCTTAAATAACCTTTCAAACAAGCCGCTGCACAATTTTTTATCTTTAAAATTAACATGCTCCGACATTTTCCTCTGCAGTTTCAAATTTACTAAAAATTTTCCACAATGGAAAACTCCTTCGGATGTACCGTGAAACACCTAATTCAACGCTGGTTACAGCGCTTGAACATCTCAGAAAACAAGCGGGAAATCGATGAAATTATCACTTTTTCAGACATTGAATAGAGGCCGGACTCTAGCTTCCCTTTAAACTGTGCAAGATGTGCAAATCTTTGGAGCGGTCTAAGTATCTTCTACGATTAAGTCTTATCGTTCATGATGATGTGAAAAAATGTTTCTTTTTCTGGACACACGTGTTAAAAGTGATTGCTCCACTCTGATGTTCCGTTAATTTCTTTACTCACAAAATAAAATGTCATTTTTAACAGTTGTATCACGAATAACTATTTTATGGTTTGATTATTACGTGTGTTATAGGGAATCTAGACGGCCCTGGTGACAATTAAAAATGTGGATATTGGGTAAATTCCCAAAAACAGAGATGAAAATCTAAGATAGAACTTGTTTGTTTCATAAGATTGTCAAGCAGATGTTTCCAGTGGAAAAACAATTTTTTAAATTACATAACTAATATTAAGTAAGTAAGTAAGTAAGTATTTAGATGTATTTTCATTCTTATAAATTACAGAAAGAGTTGTTAAATTCTCCAACATTGAAATTGTAAGAAATAATAATTGCTTGATTGCTCAGTTTTCTATGTTGTGACATTCAAATAGCTTCCCTGATACAGACAATGATGACACAATATTGGAAAATTCGCTTTTTATGGACAATTTCCCAAACAGGATTTCGTACACTTAAAACAAATCAACATTTAATTATATGGTCGAAATAATTGAACACCCACAAATTAGTGATGCTTAGCCGACTGTTGCTTCTAAATTGTCCATTAAATTTAACTTAAAATACACATTTAAACGGACGGTTTTCCGGCCATTTCAATCGTGAAAAGTGGATCACCAACAAATTTTGCAAGCGATTAGAATTTCATTTGAAAAAATCCACAAATACCCGAAACAGGTCATGAAAATTTCTCATTTGTAACGACATTTTAATTGCCGAACGATTATTTCGTTAAGTGGTTCATTAAATTGAAGTTGTATTTTTGTTCAGTTATAAAACTTACAGAATTCAATTTTTGTTGGGCCTCGACCAATTGAGCTTCGAGCTTACCGCCTTGTGCTGATCGTCGACGATTTATCTCGAGATTAGAAATTGATTCTTTGAAGCCTAATTCATCGCCAACACTAAAACCTAAAATCACATTCTAACATATCTTGTTTTCTGATTAAAAATCTATTGTATTGGTGAAATTTTTAGACGTTTTTTTTCTGTGTTTACGTATAAACACAGTTAAACAACCTACTTATAATAATAATTGTTACAAAATTGAGTTGTTTTCATAAAAATTTTCTTTGATTATTGTCAATTATGTTGTTGAAGCGAAAGGGGGTGTTGTGAAATTCAAAGTAGAAATTCTCTCTCTTTCACTGTCAATTTTCCTCGAACATGTATTTCAGTTTAATCATATTAATCATAGTTGTAATAAGTTGTTTAACTGGCTTTATCGTGAAAATAAATAATTTACAACAAACACGATGCACTTGTACTTTCGAATAATACAACAATTATAACAATTTCTAACAATATTTACAATTATTATTATTATTATTGTTGGATGCTATGTATAGAGCAAAGTTAGTTCTACATAATTAAATTGAATAGAAATATTTGTTAATTATGTAATAATTTTACAACAGACTGAAATATTACGTGTCCACTCGACAGCGCGCTCCACTATTAACAAACACAGGTCATCTTAAAGTGGCATTTGAGTCGAATTACAGTAACCCGGATATAAAATTTATCAACAATTCGATTTTGGTTTTCTTTGTGATAAAGTCACGTTGGCCGAAACTAAATAGACAACGTATATTTTCATTTATTACTCTCAATCCGAAAAAACGTCTACAATGGCGTCTACAGTAATTGTTTTTTTTTCCCGAAAAATATGAGAAAATTTAAAGAAATTAAAGGTGTTACTTAAGTGAAATTTTAATCGTTTTGCGTCTAACAAGGTCACTTTCCCGCATTTGCAAATTAGTAATTTATATTTCAAATTGGATAACTCAAATGTCATTAATTTATATAGTGGGACAGGTGTAGAGTGGACGCATGTTATAAATACAATAAAATGAAATCTAGAGAATAATTAGTTGAAATATATATCAATAAATACAGGAATCAAAGCAAAAGATAAAGATTACCCAGGCCTATGTGAGCCTTGACACCACCAAGATTTCTAATTCGAAACAGGCCAGATTTCTTAAAAGCACAGTTGAGGATAATTCCGAAATCTGATTCCAAGACGCAGGTCGGTCGGCCTAACCGCCATGTGCCGCCTGCAAGAAGTAAAAGTCCGATTTTAATTCTTTTTTTAATCGTTTATTTTTTATACATAAGATGAAATTAATGGTAACAACACCTGATTTGAACATTCTCTTTAAAAAATTCGTAATCAAATACGATTTTAATTATTTTCTGATCGATTATACGGCATTTTGTAATCGTTCAAGCCAAATTTGAATTGGTTAGAATTTTTGTGTTATAATCGATTAGGAGTTTTGCCTAAACAAGTGGATATTGACAGATCAGCAAAATACCGGACATAAAATTTGGCAATTTTCGGATTACAACCTACTAACCCACATTAATCAATGATAGTCCACAAACTAAATAAAATTGTTAAAGATAATTAAAATTATCTTATTAGTATCGATGTTTTTGTAAATTAATGGAACTGACATGCTGATTTATTTTGGTTTTCTTGCTGATTTCTTTACAGAAGACAGTGATCATTAGTCAATTCAAATTTATTCATGCTGAACAATAAAATTTCTATATAATATAATTTAGAAAATCTCTAGATGGAATCATCGAATATTATTTCTATTTAAAAAAGTAATGTGTTAAATTATATTAAAACTATATTTTCTAAAAGTTAGTTGTTTGAAAGTTGTACTGTACAAGAATTTTCATATATTTCCGGCATTTTCTTATTGTTTCTGTTACAATAATTACAATAATAAATAAAACAAATATAAATAGAGAAATTTACATGAAATTCCCGTTCATTTATACAACTTCTACGAGAATTCGTTTCTTCTATTTCGAACAAATAAAATTTTCAATTACTTACCAAATATTGCTATAAACAACAATACACTAATACACTTCATTGTTGTACTTTAACAATATTTAAACTTGCACGCGCTAAATATAACGAAAATTACAAATAAACATCGACACGCGCACAATATAACACTCAACACTTAAGCAAGCTAATAGCAAGACTGAGAACAGTTGACCCAGTCTTAAGTATAGCCAAGTAACGGTATCATGTATGTTTGTCCGAGAATGTAATAATAATAAGGCCATCAATAGTCATGATAAGGGGGGTGCACATTCTACTCAACTCTCCAATCATCAAGAATCAATTACATCGATAGAGCAAAGATAATTGATTTATAATAAAACATTCGGATTATTTTCAAGATCGTTACTTTTCTATTATTGTCCACAAAAGTTGGTTAGTCTTAAAAATTCCAATTTCAATTAAAATCGCTAAGGTTTACAAGATCGCCGATAAGTCAATAGATGGCGCGCCTCTTCTGTGTCGATCAATAATTATGGCTTTAGTTGTACTCGCCAGATGTGTAGAATTGGAAATGGAAGATTAAATACATTTGTTTAGTATTTATTAAAGAGAACTCAACGTTACAATACCAGGATTCTTTAACAAGATAACATGGCAGAATATTTTCATAAAATAAGAATATTTAACGAATCTAAAATAACAAATGTGTGAATTTATAAAATTTGATTGTTGCGATATTGTTATTGTTAAAGACTGGACATTATATATAAAGATCGAAATTAAATTAACGAAAAATGAATACGGAAAATCAATAATAAATTGCTATCACTTACTCTCAAGAGTATTCTAAATTCCTAGCACAGCCATTATAGGTATACTCTACCATAAAGCTTGTTTATTTATTTGAAATAAACAAACAAATTCGAGCTCACACCAGAAAAATTATACGATTTTTACAATTAAAAATTCGATAAAAATTCAATCTTTACAATTTCATTCTCATTTCTGAGAGGGAGAAACACAGAGGGGAAAACAGGATACAATTTTCACACCATCACATTACCATATCACTTTTAATTTTCAGCCAATCAGTATAATATTTGTTAATAATCAACTGGTCCATCTTGCTGGCATGATGCTTTCATGTCAATGAAATAAAATCAAAGTTTAGGTGCAAAGAAATAGCAGGAATTCTCCAAGAGTGTGAATTCTCCCGGCTATACCAGGAAGATGGATATTTTAGAGTTTTTCATTTATAATTAGGAAGTTTAAAATACAACTTGATCAAGTCCAAGGTAGATAATTCAACACAGTTTGTTGATATTTTCCTATTCTAGAGAAAAAATAACAAATTTTTTTAATTTTGTTATACTGCATTAGTGCAGTTTTAAAATATTGTCAAAGCTTTAATTGAATTAAATCAATGGGAAAACAAATCGGACATTAACAACGAATAGATGTAGTTGTAAGACAATGGAATTCTAAATGGAATTATTTACGATTTAAATAATAAATAATTAACACGAAGTAATGAATTCTCAATTTCGAGCTCGTTGACTCGACCTTCTAATGTACTAACGCGAGTTTTCAAAAAATCAACTTCCTTATGAACAGCCACCATTAAATGGGTTTTCACGGCGTCCTTTAATAGAAAATTTAATTTGATTATATTTTAATTGAATTTAAACAGAAAACTTACCAATGCTTCTTCTATTTTCCTGTCGATATTGTTCCGATTTGGCGAGGACCTGGGGTGGTAGTTACAAAAATAAATAAAAATTTATTTCTCGTTTAAACAACAAATCATTAGTTGTTATTGAGTGAAACAGTACTCACCCCACGATTTTCTTCAAAAAATAATAGATAACAAAGATGACGGCCTCGTTAAAATCGTTATTTGATAATATCATCGATAAATTTTTATCGCGATCAGTCTCGTCGAAACAGTCTTTATCCGAACTATCTACCGTGCCACAATGATTACTTGACATCTTTTACCTTATATCTTTGGACAGTCTTTACTTTTTCTGATATTTCTATAAGAATTCTAATAATTTTTAATGTGAATTGTAGGGGATCCTGTATCAAAATACAAAAATACTACTGCGTCTGTTAAATATCGATTTTGATAACAGCGCCGGCGTTCTATCGTGTGTTAGCGCGTTTTTTTTTGTACGTGTTCGGGAGAATTACTGGGAAAATTAATAAAAGGGAATTGACCAAAAAAAACACGATTGAAAATCGTACGATATCCCCTTCAGAAATGTGCAGGTGGGTTTACATAAGTCCACCTGATCTCAGAAATACTAGAAATCGTTCACGTGCAATACACGTGGCAGTAACGTTTTGCTAAAGGCGAAATTCAAGAAAAATTTAATCAGAGATATTCAGGTTTCGGTAATTCGAGAATTTATTTTTGAAACAAATAACAATAGCGTAACAGTTATATAAAACTTTGCATCAGAAAAATAACAAAGTGTAGATCAGGAATCAAATTCTAATAGAACCGAAATACGATATAATCGTAAAAGAATGCTCGATTATTTTTAAATAACTCACACCAAATGGTCCACCTAAATATTCCTAGTTCTTATTGCAACTCACCCTATTTGGCGAGAGATTCGAAAAATATTTTAAGGATTCATAGGGCAAAATTAAAATCTCGTAGCTCATTTTGAAGTTGGTCAAAAACGCTCCTTTCTGTCGATGACGCGATTTTAAAAAACGAGCTACTCGTTTAAAAATAACTCAAGCAGCGGTGCGTTGTCTGGGGCCCCAAAGTCTCCAAATCAATATTCTGATTTTTGTAGTAAAAACCGCCGATTCCACATTTGATGCAGAAATTACTTAGACGTGTTACAACATGCGAATACAGCTCAATTCAGCTTACTTGAAAGACTAGCAATAAATTCACTATAACTCTTTCGTTTATCTAAAGAACAAAATAATTGTTATCAAACTTGAAGGACAACACCTATTTATTGTTGGTAAAGTACCCTTCTGCAATATTTGGAATTTTTCGAAAACTGTAACGCAATATTGAATGAAAAATTACTACTCTAAATACAAAAAATTTTCTTTTGAAAAGTTAATTTGCTTTTGCGAAAAAATGAAAATTGTGAAATCGTGTATTACCTTTTTCAAAAAAGATGTACTTCACGCCCTTAAGAACTGTTTTTATTTTCAATTTTGCTTCACTATAAGCATATAGGCTGAGCCAAAGTAACTCATAATTTTCCAAACTTTTTTATTTATGAAAATTTCGAAAAATACCGAGACAGTCAACTTTTATTTTTTTAATTATTTAGTTGTAACTAAGCCAAAATGGCTGTATCTATTATAATTTTTATTAAATTTTTGAGTAGGTTGGTTTCGCTATGTTCAGACATGTATTATTTAAAATAAAAGAGAGGGATCCTTTCCCAAATAAAAATTCATCCCCCAAATTCAAAATTGCCTGGGGCGTGTTTTTCAAAATCGTGAAATTGTTCAAAAGGATCGAAGTTCTAATTTTGTTAAAACGTTCCCCAGGGACCACCCTAAAAAGATTGTTAAAATATTTTTGGACTTGTTCGCCAAATAAAGTGAGCTGCCCTAAGAACTAAGAACATAGTGGTCCACCCGGTATAGTCCTCCAAACTCTCAAAAACGTTGACTAAGCAGTAAACTATTAATAATTGACGGCAGATTTTGTAATTAGTTAGAGCATTAAAGAACGTGATTGAGTGTACGTTTTCTAGAAATAACAGTGTAAAATCGAATCTTTTAAATTACTAAACAAACTATTGACATTTTATATTGATCCATACTTATAACGGACATGCAATATGTATACCAAAGAAAAATGCAGCAAAAAAAAAGAAACATGCATCTTTATAAAACACTTACTGTGGTTGTTGTGATTTTAAGGCAACTTTAATATCGGTCAAAATATCGTTGGCATTGTCTTTAGCCTGAAATATATCGAAAAATTGTATTAATAACCAGAAATGGGGAAAAATCAACAGCTGAATATCCGCCCCCTAAAAATTGTTGTCACACTTGTACAAGTGTCTATCTTTAATTTTTGGGTGTGCGGCTTGGGTCCGATTCTCCTTCCCCTGGTTAGGCTGGCCTCAGTAAGACCTCGTCTTAAATCGGCCTGTGTGTAAGCCTAATGTTAGCTTGATTTAAGGCAAGGCCTTGCTACGGTGAGCTTAAGTAGAGGAAGAACAATTGGGTTTTTTGCTCGATTTTATTTATCTGTATACTGCACTGACAACTCAACAAGAAGAAAGATGTGTAGAAATTAAGGTGTCTCGTATAACTCGTTTTTTTAACAGTTCTTCGGAGAATAACCAAGGAGCGAAATAAGGCTCTCTTCCGTATATTCTGTATAATCGAGAGTTCTAAAATTTGGGCATTATTTTCAAATTATTATCACAATAAAAGCGTATTGACAATTTAAATGCAACTGTTATAAATAGGGTAGAATTCGAGTTTATTATACTTATTCCTACCTTTCTGTTTTCGAGACTACTAGGTCCTTGG
>JAZBGW010000262.1:0-15435 GCA_037464815.1 Mylabris variabilis
CAGTGCCGGTAATTTTTTGATTTACACAAATATTATACAGGGTGTTTCAAAACATGTGTCGGAAAATGTAACCTGTCATTTTTTGGCTCTTTCTTAAAAAAAAAGTTTTTAAGAACATAGGTCCGAAAACGCGGCGTTTTTGAGATACAAGGTGTCAAAAAATGTATTCATTTTTTGTTGTTTTTTGACAATATCTCAGGAACTGTCTGAGATACAGTACGAGAGGGTACCCAAAAGAAACCGAACTATATATTTTTCCACTTATTTATTCAAATTTAAAGACAAACTGTCAATCTCCTTCAAAGTACTCTCCATTTGCTCTAATACACTTGTCTAATCGTTTAATCCATCTGTCAAAGCATTGTTTAAGTTCATCTTTTGTGGTGCTTGACAGCGCCTCAGTCCTTTTTCTCTTCGTCTCATCAATATCATCAAAACGCTCTCCTTTCATGTATAGGGGATGAGGAACAGGGGTCATACCAGTTTTGATCAGGAATTGTCGTACAGACTGGGCCGTGTGAGCAGGAGCATAGTAATGATGGAAAAAACAGTCACCCGACTGCCAAAAGTCGGGCCGTTTGCGCCGCACATGGTTACACAATCTTTTCAAAACCTAGAAAGCTTGATTAACCGTCTGACCCTGCGGAACAAACCCTGAATGGACGATTCTTCTCACATCAAAAAAACAAATCAGCATTGTTCTGATGTTTGATTTCACCCGACGAGCCTTCTTGGGGCGAGGCGGACCTGGAGTCTTCCGCTGGATTGATTGTTCGCTCTATCCGCTCCTAGCGCCCAAAACGCGGTACTACAAAAGCTGTGTTTATCAGCAAATTAGTTCGGTTTCTTTTGGGTACCCCCTCGTACTCATCTTTTGTCCACATGGTACCATTTAATTTGGTTAGGTACTTTATGAATGATTATTCAATTTATTTTAATATGCCAGTGGCGAAGATTTTAGGGCTCGCGAGGTTTTTTGCCCCTAATTTCTACGGCACTGAGAAGGTTGGAATTTCAGAACCATTTCTAGATAAAAAAAGTTACCCTTGATCAGAAGTTCTAATATGACCTGTTTTCGATAAAAACTTAATTTTGTGATGCAGAACTCGCTTTGGGCATTTCAAAACATTATCTGAAAATGATAGGTCTCATTTTAAGAAGAAAAAATTGAATAAGCACCCATAAAGTAACGTGGTATGACGTGAACAAAAGCTGAGTACTGTATCTTAAACGGTTTCTGAAATATTGTCAAAAAACTAAAAAAAAATTATTTGACACCCTGTATCTGGAATTGCGGACCTATGTTATTATTGGGAACTTTTTTTCTTAGAAAGAGTTAAAGGTTTCATTTTCCGACACATGTTTTGAAACACCCTGTATAATTATTCTAATTATTTCTATTATTAATTTATCAATGAATATAGGTGTGGCTAATAGAGGTTCTAGTGTTCGTATACCTCGTGGAGTTGCTGAAGAGAAGAAAGGCTATTTTGAAGATCGACGGCCATCATCTAATTGTGATCCGTATTCTGTATGTGAAGCTATAATTAGAACATGTGTTCTGGATGAATAATTGATGTAATTTAATTAGAAAACGAATTATAATAAACGTGCCTAGAATGCATTGAACAAATTCATATAAAAATTATTTTATATATATTCGTAATTTTAATTATAAACGGTATGTAAATATTCGAAAATATCTAACTTTACTATTTAATAACTATTTAATAGTTTTAAAGTGACGCATATCAATTTGATACAATAGAAATTAGGTATTTTCGAATAATCTACAACTATTGCATATCTTTCAAAAAAAATTATTACAGTGATATTGACATTACAAAATATACCGATTTTTAACAAATTCTTTATATTTTGTTAAATATTTTTATTATTATTATTACACTGTTTAATTCTATATTATTTGTTTTGTTTTGTTCTGTTTTATTTTCTTCATTTATTGAAGAAATTTTAGAGTTTATCTTGTAGAAAATTCATATCAATTGCTAGTGATAGAAAATTGTTAAAACCGTTTTCAATATTTATTGGTTGATGAGAGAATTCACATCCAAATTTATTATGTATGAATATTGCAAAACAAGTTTGAAAGATAAATATGTAATGATTCCATATTATTATTATTATTATTTCTAGAAGACAAAAAATATAGCTATATTTTATGTTGATTATTCTTTTAATTGTCCAACCTATAGTCATCGAGTTGCTTTTTTAGGGTAGACGCTATAAATTCGTGCTATTATTCAAGGTAATAATAGCACACATTATAGCGAGTTGTATTCTATACTTTATCTACGACTTATTTCTAAATATACAGGTATTGGTGGTGTACAAGAATATTTACCTTTTTAATCATTTTCGATTATAAAATCACACACAAAACAGACACTTTAGAATTATTTGCTAAAATTGACTCTTTTTATTATTTCTTTGTCGTTACCATGGTTTTTCCATTTGAGAGAAACTATTATCTAGTACCTAAAATCGTCTTCTTGGTCACTTTTCATTGTATATTGCCACAAATAAGCATTTTTTAAATCTGTCGTTATTTATTTTTGTCGTTACCGTAGCATCCTTACATTTCACAGCAACTATGACTCAAAATCACACAAAAACGGATACTTTAGAACTACTTGTTAATCATGTCGCTTGATTTATTTTTCTAGTTACCATGGAGAAAATTAATGAAAAATACTATTTTCTGATTGGCTTACGAGAGGGAATAATGGTTCATTAATCCCTTTCGTAAGCCAGTCAAAAAATAGTAGGAAATAATATAGGACATAATATTGCAAAAACCACACGTATAATATATATAAGTCGTAAATAAAAGATTTTACTAATCCAATCGGTGTTTACCTGTCGAGTAGTTCTATTGACCACAAATTGGAGGCGAGTGAGAATTAATTAAAAATGTGCGTTGTTGAGTTGAATTCGTCGTACTTTGTTTGTTTTATTAATTTTATTTTTACGTAATTCATTAGCATTTTTTATTTGAAATGTAAAATCATTAATATTCTACACGAGATTGCTTGTTTTTTTTCTTCATTTAATAAACATCGTCGTTTTGTATTTTAAGTATGATGACAATTCTTCAAGACATGTTTCAATCGCCTCCAGGTCGTCTACAGAAAAAGTTGTTAATATTTACATTTTGTGTCCGTTCTACAACACGTCACGATTAATATTCGAAATTTATAATAGACAAGTCATTCTAAATATCGAGTTGTTAATTTAGTAGTTTTCCATTGAGAAAATTTTATACAATTTGAAATTTTGTAAGAATCGTACTAAATTCTCGTCTGGATCAGTAAGTATATTTTTTTATAAATTTAACAATTTTTGATAAATTAGTTACACAATTAGTAATCGTAGATGACAACAATAGTATAGTCGACTCACAACTTTAAGAGAGTAATAAAAATTTTCAACAAAGCCCACCTGGCAACATTAAGACGTGGTAGGTAGTTTAAAAATGTACCTGTTTTAATTGACAGAATTGTAAAGTTGTGGTTACTTACGAACTTCAATTAGTTTATTACTCTCTTAAAGTTGTGAATTAATTATACTTCTTTTCTGCTTGAAATGCTGGACGATTTTTTTAAAAACTTATCTCAATATTTTAATCACTTTAATTGCGCTTGTTATAAATTTTGTAATAATTTGGAACCGTACTGTATTTGATATAAAGTCACATTGTTTTTACTCTTTCAAATATTCCGTTCTTTGTTTATTTTTTGTATAAAGGCATATAAACGCGATTTTTTAATACAATTTCTCACTTATAAACAACGTCTATACAAAACGAGTGATAAATATTTTAATTAAAATGGTGAGTCAGAAGTCCCAATTTTTCTCAGTACTATTCTAACGTTTGTTTACTGCTGCATCTGTTGTTATTTTATAACAACAAATTTGTTAATAATAACGAGAAAAACACAATTATTTTAATTGTGAACTTAATTTGAGTGTGTTTTGTGTAAATTAATCAAATTATTTTATTCGTATCTACCATATGCTTTAATAATAATCAAAATCACATTTTCAAAATTGTTATCTTTCTTTACGTTTATAAAAACGAAAACTCAACGAAAGCCAGTTCTATTATAACCTAAACATAAATATAGAACAACATCTGATCGAAAAATTCTCCTACACATCACAGTTTAAATCTTTATAGTATTAGTACAAAAGTCATAAAATAAGTGTTTTATATTTATAAGTAAGTACCTAGTAATAATTGATTGATAAAATGATTCGCTTAAATTAATAGTGGTAGAATTTTATATCAATTTCTTCAAATGTACGCAAGATTAAAAGCGAAGTTCTAGAGTATTCTTACAATTACATAGTAATTATAGTTTTAAATTAAAAAATATATACTGTTGCTAACAGGGAAACATTCCCAGGTGTCCCTCTCCGATTTCAACGATACTGATTGTAAGAGAAAACACTTATAGGGGGTGAAATCACGCCTCAAAGTTTAGGTCCGAAATGGGTGCTTTGTAAGTCTTTTTCACATTAGAATAATCGACTGGGACCAGTGGCATTATTTTCAAGGTAAAGAATTATGAAAATTTCATTGGTCTTATATTATAGCAAATCGAATAGGAGTTATAAGGGTTGTAAGGGTTTATAAAAACAACAAACATTTCAAATCAATGACGATTGAAAGAGGAAAAAAGTAAGAGTATCTACCTGTTTAGAAAAAAAAATGTTCTGGGGGTGAACACCCTTAAAGCATATCTGCATTGACCACCAAGATAATATTTTTATTAGCTTTCGTTTTAATTAATAAAGAATACTTTTTTAAAAGTTAAGACATAATGATAGTAAGTACCTTATTATTATTATTTTTAATATAGGGCTTTGCATCCAGGAGTACCTAGTTCTCATGGCATCTCACATTATTTACCGAGCGATTGGAATCATATTTTACGAATTTATAGAGTAGTCCCAGGAGAACATTTTAGCAAAAGGGCTTCGTAGCTTATTTGTACGTCGGTCGAAAAACGATGAGGCGATTTTTAAAAATAAGCTGCACGCGTAAAATGAATTAAAAGTAAATCAGCAGAGGTCGAAACTACCGTTTTTGATTATTTTTCAATAACAATGTGCAAAGTCAAAATTTACCCATAAACCCACAAATCCTAAGATCCATTTACAAAGTAACTAGACGTTTCGACCTCAGGTGGTTTACTTGTTACTCGAGGCTCCTCTTATACCAATTTTATTTATTTTTTTTCCTTTGTATTCTGGAACAGT
Source organism: Mylabris variabilis (assembly GCA_037464815.1). Lineage (NCBI taxonomy): Eukaryota > Metazoa > Arthropoda > Insecta > Coleoptera > Meloidae > Mylabris > Mylabris variabilis. The sequence goes on from JAZBGW010000262.1 coordinate 5,287, forward strand.
TGGAAATCTTTCGCATTTTTTTCTAGAATTTATCGAGTTATTTTTAATCGTTTTACGCGCGTCCTTGGTTTTTGAAAATCGCGACATTGTACAAAACGGTCGTTTTTGACCGACTTCCCGATGAGCTACCGAGTTCTAATTTTAGCTAAAATGTTTCCTAGGAACTATATTTCCCGAATTGCTCGCCAACTAGTTGCCTTGTGAGCCTAGGTGGTAGGTACTCCCGGATGAAAAGTCCTGTGTTAAAAATAATAACAAGTTACAATTATTATGTCCGAACTGCTAAAAATTTATAAGACAATATTTATTGATAAATTAACAAGAACGTTGACAAAAATATTAATGTTTCCTTGGTGGTCAATAGGCTAGAAGAGTGTTCATCCCCAAAAAATAATTTTCAGAAGAATCTTTAAAAAGGAATTCTCTACTTTTATTCCTTTCGGTCGTCATTGGTTTCGTTAAAATCCAATGGACAGTTTTGTTTTTAAAATTATGAGTAACAATAAAAATTCTCAAAGACTAATATCTCATAAAAATTATATTAAAAATGTTTAGGATTAATATTAATTGTTACTATAATTTTTATGGGATAATAAACTTTGAGAATTTTTATTTTTAATTATAATTTAATTATTCCATGCTTCGGAATAGATTTTTGGTTTTACAAAATAATTTTTTTAACGTTTTGTAAATTTCAACCCTTATAGCTTCTCTTCTATTTGGTATTATACCATAAGACTAAAAGCATTTTTAATCATTTTTCACCCAGAAAGCAATGCTATTGTTCCCATTGGAATTGTTTTATTCCAACTGCTAGTATGTGAAAGTTACAAAGCATCACCCATTTCGAGCCTTAGCTTTGGGGCGTGATTTGACCCTCTAGCAAAACAAGGGTCTTTTAAATTTCAACAAAGAGCAGTACCTATATCTCAGTATTATCGAAATTGGCAAGGGGCACTTGGGAATGTTTCCTTTAAAGTTCATAAATAATTGGCACTATTTGAATTTATATCATACCAAGAATTGATCGTGTCAGAACGAAACCGTGTTGAATAGATAACGTGTTAGAGCAGAGTTATTTGGAGTAACATCGTTATTGACAGAAAAACATTTGGATACATTTTAATCACATTTGGGCTAATTCGGATTAACAATAATTCTCTTGTATTTAGTTAAGAGATAATCAAATGTTATTTTCACGATCCATTAATTGATAAATGAATATATTTACCCTATTACAGATAGACTAAAAATAAGTGTCATTAAAACAAAATCATTAAAAGTTAGATAATTTTTCATTACAAACACGAAAAATGAAACTTTCACATTATTACTTCAGAATATGAGTCACAAACAGTATTAAAAACTCAAAAGCGGAGCTCCAGAATGATATTAAAGTGGCATGAGATGCACTTAAGTGACACTTTACTACTTCTGCTCGTTTTAAAATCACGCACTTAAAATAGCTTATTTATTCCAATAGGACTCCTAATTTTTGGGTAGTAAAGAGCACCCGATATATATGCAATTGCATATAATCTTAGCATTTGTGAATTTCACTTTCTAGATCCATCTGTGATAACTGATAACATTTTGTAACCTATTAGGGGGTCATGTCTTTAAACAAATACGAACACAACTGATTGCTGATTTTTCGGGAATTCAAGAATTCGTTATTAAACAATACAACAATTTATCAATTCTCAATAAAATAAGCAGCACTACATTTATTTTTTTGGACTTCGGCCAATAATTTGATACGTATTGAAGAGCGTACAAGTTGGCGGCCTTCAACTTGCGTATCGTTTCTTTATAAAATTATAGAAGATGAAAAATAATTTATATTAAATTAAGAAGTGTTTCTCAAACGTAGTTTTATATTGCATTATAAATAATTTGGTGTTTTTTTAATTATTTGACAATTTTGCGGTACGTTATTCTATGGACAAAAAGGGCAATTGCCTGGGACCCCATTAGCTACCAATAATTTTAATTTTTGTAGTAAAAAAAGTAATACAGTTGAAGGCCAAGACCTGGGCTATCTATGGGAGGTGAAAACAAAATTCTAGGATTTTTGGAAATAGAAATTGAGGTCGACTTTTAGAAATTGTAACGCATTATTGAATTAAGAATTACTGCTTTCAAAAATAAATATTCTCGTTGAAAAAATATTTTTCGTTTACAAAAAAAAAAATCAAAAATTTGTGAACACTGAAAAACTCTAGTGAATAGCGTTATAAAACGAAGGCCAAAGATTGGAGCTCCCTCCTAAAATAAAAATTGAACACTACACATGGAGCCTACGAATTTAAAATTGCCTGGGCCCCAAGAAGTCAAAACGCACCTCTGTGACAATTTAGAAAGTGCTACCGTGTTACTATCAAATAATTATTTAAAAAAAACACAAACAGATTAAGATAACTGCATTACAGTTGATAAAATAAATAAATAGGAATAATAAAGACTATATTATTATATTCTTAAATGAATGGAAGATTTATAGAAATGAAACAAACAATTCACTTTCCTTTATCAATTTGATAATTTTCGATTACGCAAAATCTTTTTAATAATGTTTTTTAATTTCTCTAAAATTGTACTCTATTTGATTTTATCAGCCATTATCTTTTTATTCATTATAATTTTTGTTTGGTTTTCATTCCAGAAAATGAACCATATTTTAGAGCATTCACCCAATGCGATGTTGAATAAAACTATATTTGAACGTTATAAAGATTTACCAATTCCTGCTAATAAAGTGAAAGCCACTTATATTTGGATTGATGGCACTGGTGAGAATTTACGTGGCAAGACAAGAACCTTAGATTTCATACCGACAAAACCAGAAGGTAGTTCCTGCTAACAAATTTCAAATACACAAAATTAATGATTGTTAAAAATTCCAGAATTACCCATTTGGAATTATGATGGTAGTTCGTGTTATCAAGCCGAAGGCCAAAATTCCGACACATATCTTTGCCCAGTCGCAATCTACAATGATCCATTTACAAGAGGCAACAATAAACTTGTATTATGTGACACATACAAATATAATCGTACACCAACGGAAACGAACAAACGGCACTCATGTAAACAAGCAATGGATGCGGCGAAGGACCACCATCCATGGTTCGGTATTGAACAGGAATATACGTTGTTAGATATGGATTTGAGACCGTTGGGTTGGCCTAAGAATGGTTTTCCAGGCCCACAAGGACCGTATTATTGTGGTGTCGGTGCTAATAAAGTCTATGCCAGAGATATTGTTGAATCCCACTATAATGCTTGCTTGTATGCTGGTATCAACATAACTGGAACGAATGCTGAAGTAATGCCAGCCCAATGGGAATACCAAGTTGGTCCCTGTGAAGGTATATCGATTGGTGATCAATTGTGGGTGTCACGTTATATTCTACATCGAGTTGCTGAAGATTTCGGTGTTGTTATCACTTTTGATCCAAAACCAGTAGAAGGTGATTGGAATGGTGCCGGGGCACATACGAATTTCTCCACGAAAGCTATGCGAGAAGAAGGCGGTATCACGTAAGATTTACTAATTTACAATATCTCGACGGTATTAATGATTAATTTTTAGTGAAATTGAGAAAGCTATAGAGAAATTAAGACAGAATCATCTCCGACATATCCAAGCGTACGATCCACGAGGTGGTAAAGATAACGAACGTCGTTTGACTGGCAGACATGAAACATCATCGATTCACGATTTTAGTGCAGGTATTTTCCTTATTTTTATTATTAATTAAAAATAGATAATTAATCGATCGTTGATAATTAGGTGTAGCTAATAGAGGTTGTAGTATTCGTATACCGCGCGGATGTGCTGAAGAAAGCAAAGGCTATTTAGAAGATCGACGACCATCATCTAATTGTGATCCGTATGCTGTATGTGAAGCCTTAGTCCGAACATGTATCTTGAATGAATAAATCAATTACAAAATAAATATTTTATAACTAATTAAAACAACTGTGTCAAAAAATTACTAAACTATAATTATAATACTGTTTATTTCTTTGCCTATACCGAATGATTCACCTAAAACGAAAAGTTCTTATGGCAGCTCCCATTATTTGGCAAACGAATCGAAAAATATTTCAAGGATGTATAGAAGGGTTCTTAGAGAGCATTTTAGCAAAATTAGAACCCCGTAGCGCATTTTCAAGTTGGTCAAAAAACGCTCGTTTTGGACAAGGTCGCGGATCCATTGATTCTTTACGTTTTTCGCCATTGCATTCTAGAAAAAATGCGACACATTTCCACCTGTTCCAGAGTTATTCTTAATCATTCTGAGCGTTTATCTCGGTTTTGAAAATCGCAATATCCTCAGAAACTAGCGTTTTTGACCAACTTCTAAATGACCTACGAAGTTCTATTTTTGCTGAAATATTCTCTAGGAATCCTCGTATAAATCCTTGAAATATTTTTCTATTTGCTCGCCAAATAATGGGATTTGCCATAAGAGCTTTTCGTTTTACGTGAATCACCCAATATAATCACTTTTTAATTAGTCTTATTTTTAAATATCACTAAACAAAAAAAATGTATACTGAAAGAAACGAAACCTTTGTTGTTTAATGTTTTATTTATTCGACCTAATTTATCTTGTAAAGAAATATTAAGAAAATTAACACTGTTACAAAATAATTAATCTTGACTATAGAAGAGTATTTTCAAGTTTGCTTTTTTTTTTAAGAAACATTTTTTGTTTGTTTTATCTAAGTATCAACACAAAACCTAATTGTACCAACGTAGAAAACCTTACATATACAATTAAAACCTAATCAGCTAAACCGACTAATTGTATTTTTCTCGATACATTCATTGTTTTATTGTAAAGCAAACTAATATTGTGCTACAATTATTCTAATTATTCTAACGAATTAATAATAATTTTCGAGTTGAATTGACGCCAACTTAAGTACATTATAGTTAAATTATATTAATAAATGCACATAATCATCACAAGACACCAAGGAAATAATACTTAAAACATTTACAGGAAAAAAAGGACCTGCCTTTTCATCTATTATCATTATTCTTTTTATACAGCAGGAAAAATTAATTTTGTAAAATTAATTATATTCAACAATTGAAAAGTTTTGAGCAATACATATAAAAATAGAATAAAATAAAAGCACCAACTCTATAAATAAAATAAATTCAAATAGAATAAAACAACAATACAGAATAATTTTTCTTATAATAATAATAATAATAAGAAAAGAATCACAGAATTGTGTAATTGCAAGCTTTTGATGCTTTTAAATTATTTCTCAAATTTCTTAAATAAAAATTTACACCTGAGAAATAATGAATTAAATAATTTATAATAAATTGATCCAGCACCAATCAGAGAATCCCTCAATTAATGATATTTTTAAATGAATTATGAATACCCTGATGAAAATCTATCAATTATTGAATTAGAAAACTGATTGTTAAACAGAAGAATTTATAAACATTTAGAAAATTATAAAGTTAAATATTTGGCTTACATTTATCATTATTAGATAAATCTACATTATTATTACTTATAGTTGTATCTAATTCCAATTCTGATTTATTATTACTACTACAATCCAAATTACTTAAATTATTATAAAAATCAGGGAATTCAGACTTGGAAGTTGGGGGTGATGATGATGATGATGTTGTATCATTAATATTCAAATGTAATGATGGATCATCTAAACGTATTTTCGTATCATCTTCACTACTATCTATTGATGATGATCGTTGTGATTTTAAACGATGATCTTTACCAACAATACCTAATGAACGTTGTTTAAACGACTCCAATCTCAAGATCTAAATAAATTTAAACAATAAATAATCTATTTGAAATAGAAGAATATAAAAGGAATAGAAAATTTCAACATTTATAAGGAGCAAGCTGGAATTGAAGAGTTGTAATAATAATGTCATCTCTACACATTCGTCTCAAAAATTCTACAAAGTAACCCTCAATACAGTACAAAAACACAAATGATGTACAGGCAGAAATATTGTTGAATTAGACTTGAAAAAAAAAAACACAAAATAATAAATCAACATTAAACAATCATGGGAAATATTTTGGTTATTACCATTTCTCATGCACAACAAAATTTCTTTCAGCCGTTTTAAGCTACTCATTTCCAATAACGATTAATTAATTAGTAAGATTAGTAACTTACTCGAGCCATTTCCAAGGCTCAGTATCCGGACTTGTGATAGGCGTGGGGAACTGAATAAATTACGTTAATACCAACCACCTTCATTGTTTTGTTTTTTTGATTTAGGGAAAATGCTTGATTCGTTTTTAAATTATAGAAAAAAAAAAATTAAAACAAGCTCACCTCAGCTTGTAGATCGGCAACTTTATCTTGTAAATCACGAACACGATCACTATCATCGACTGAATGACTCCTTAATTCGCCTTCGGTAGCAATCTCTTGACTCTAAATAATTTACACGATAGAAAGATTTGTTTCGTTTTTGTTTTTAATTACAGGGTGTATTTTTTAAAATGTGATCAATTCGAACGAAACTCCTAGTAGTTGGCGGGCGATTTGAATAATACTTTAAAGATTTTGATGGGGGGTCCCCAGAGATCACGCTAGCAAAAGCAGGACCCCGTAGCTCATCAGAAAATGGGTGCAATCAAGTCTAACTTGCGAATATGCAGCAAGGTTCACGAGCCTTATACAGCCGTCAGAAATGTTGAAATACAGTTTCGTTCGAATTGATCACTTAAAAAAAAAACACCCTGTATATTAAGATTACCTTCAATTCTAATTGACTTATCTTCTGTGTTAATTCAGCAATAGCTTGTGTCTTTTCTGTATCACTAATTCTAGCTTTCATTAATTTATCTTGCATTTTACTTTCTAAATCAGCATAACGGCGTTGTTCTTCTAAAAGACGTGCAGCAGCTTCCCGATCACGTAATTCAGCTTTCTCTAATTCTTCTTTCTGTTTTTTAATTTCTTCATCTTGTCGACGTAATTGATTCGTACTAACTTGTACTTGTGTTTCTAATTCCATTACTTTTAAACGTAACTCTTTAACTTCTGTTAATGTTTCCATTTCACGTAAACGTGTTGTCATTAATTCATCTTCTAATTTTTGTATTTCATTATTACGATTCTCCCAAAATAATAATTTTTTCGGTGTACTTAATGCATCTTGATTATGATGTGTTGTTGTTGCTGTTGATGATGATGATGATGTTGATGATAATGGTGAATTTTGATCGTGTTTATGATCTTGTAAATGACGTTGCCATTGTGCATTTAATTCAGATACACGTTGACGTAAATCTTTTAATGATAAATTCGCTTCAGCTTCACGTAATTTAACAGCAATTAATTCTTCTTGTAAATGTGCAACACTATTATCTGGGGTGATTTCACGTAATGTCTTTTTATCTTCTTCCAATTCATGGATTCTAGCACGTAAATCACGGATTAATGCATCATTTTCGGCTTCGCGTAAACGTACTTTTACTAATTCTTCTTGAAGGCATTCAATCATCTCTTCACGTTGTTGTAATTGTTCTTGTTTTATCGATATCTCTTCAATTGATGACTGTCTTGATGTATGCTATAAATTTTATTTCATTTTCAAGAAAACAAGCACAAAACTGTACAGGGTGTGTCTCACCTCGCTTGAAATATTAAAACTAGCGCTCGAGGTGTTGCAGGGTAACAGTTGAAGAATATTTAAGTAATAAGAACACCGATGTAGCAAGTTGGAGAAGGTGACAAATCTAAATTCTTTTTCAAATTTTCACTAGATTGTTTTGTAGACCACTCTGTTAGGAAGTTCTGAGAAGCCTGCATATGATCATAACATTTTCATTTCTTAGTTATTTTACAGTTTTTAAAGAAAAGTGATAGAAAAATCCTCATTGAGGTAGGTCGTTTATTGTTTTCCGTTTTACTCTCCTTTACAAGGACATATTTAATGTTTACCATTTGTCTAGAAATCGCATCTGTTAGCGTCAGTAGTAAGTAGGTTGTGTTTGATTACAAAGTATTTCCTTCCATCCATTTGAAATTGTTTATAATTTGTATTGTTGTATTTTTGCCGTTAGAGATAAATTTATTTAATCGTTGAATGAAAAAAAGAATGCAAATGATAAAAATTTCAAGTTCATGAAAAAAAAACACTTTGTAAACAAACACAGCACACTTACTATCGACTCAACAGATGTGATTTACAGACAAATAGTAAACATTAAATAATTTGTTGTAAAAGAGAGTAAACGCAAAAGAATAGATGACCTCAATGATAATTTTTCTATCACTTTTTTTAAAAACTGTAAAATAATTGAGAACTGAAAATGTTATGATCATATGCAGGTTTCTCAGAATTTCCTAACAGAGTGGTCTACAAAAGAATCTAGTGAAAATTTCAAAAAAGAATTTAGATTTCTTACCTTCTCCAACTTGCTATTTAAATATTCTGGATGTTACCCTGCAACACTTCGAGCGCTAGTTTTGATATTTTCAACTCAAAAACAATAGGGGATACCAAGCGAGGTGAGACACCATGTATAAGAGAAAAATCTACCGTTTCTTCCATCATTAGTGATAAAGATCGAATTTTCTCGTTCGCTAATGCTAACTGATGCGTAGTCTCTAGATGTGTATGCCTTAAAGCATCCAATTCTCTCTGTACAACAAATGTTGTTTCTTCTTCTTCAGCACGACTCACTTGTCCACGTACTAAACGGTCAGCCAAAGCTTTACTTTCTTCTTCTAACATTTCACAACGATGTTTTAATTGTTTATTTTCAGTCCTTAATCTCTATAATTTTAAAAAATTATAATTAATTAACTAGTTGTTTTATTTAACATAAACTACCTTCAATTCTGCCATTTCTTCTTGTTCTTTCGTTTTAATAACATTATATTCTTTCTCTAATTTCTTCATTTTTTTAGGATTATATTTTATATTATAAGCTGTACGCATCAAACCTTCTGGATCATTTTCGGCTAGTATTGGTAATTCTTTTTGGAAAAACTAAAACAAAATTTACAATTTCCAAAAAAATCCTAAAACTAAAATACTCACTTTCAACATTCCTTCCATATCTAAGGACATTAATTCATCTTTGCCTAACATTAGCATAGCTAATGCGACTTTAAAAATAATTTCCATTCCTTCAGATAAGAAAACATCCATAATACGACATGCTAATGGTAAAGATAATGCTGTTGTAAATAATGTTAGAAACCAACTGGACGCATACATGGATGTATGGAAGTTTTGTGATTGAAAATGTTGACTTAAATCCGGTAAATATTCAGCAACTAGATTTTCTAATTGATACATACATAAACCTAATTCAGCCATACTAGGCTTAAACATATCACGCATACGATAATCTTGCATTATTTTCACTAAAACAGCAAACGTCTCCTCCTCTGGCATCTACAAATATTAATCTTATAATAAAAAATGATTAAATATCAAATAAAAGTTACCTGCATTAATAGGAGACCGACAATAAAGCCAGAACCTTGACAATATCCAACTTCACGATCATATAATGAATATGCTTTGATGACATTAAAAAGAGATTCTTGACCTAAACCATCTTTTTCTTTGAAAAATTCATGTTCTGGATATGTTCGGGCTATATCTCGACGTATCACTTTCTCACATGGTGATTTAGTCTAGAATTTGTTACAATTCACCAATAAATAAAGGATAAAATTACAAAATTATTAATTTACTTTAATATAATCAGCATAAAGTTTCTTTTCTGGAGCATCAGCTGCACTACACAATAATTGCCATACAATTGCACGAAAATGTAACGGTATACCACGCCGTACTAATTCTTTAATTTGACCATTCTGCTTCTTCCAATTATTCTCCCAATCGTTCACGATATGTCCCCATAATACCCAAAGATCTTCCTCATTACAGCCATTCTCGGGGCGTTCATTTGTCGAACTTGTACCTGAACATTTTTCAATTTTTTATCATCATACAGGTAATTTAATTTAAATTACCTGAATTGAGTGATACCTGGGATGTATCGGAACTTTTTCGTGAATGGCCCGATGCACCACTCAATGAATTGAGTGATTTTGCATCGGACTCATATAAACGGTTAGCTTCCTCCAGTTTGGCAA
>JAZBGW010000262.1:15513-31222 GCA_037464815.1 Mylabris variabilis
GTTTCGATTTTCATGACAAATGGAGGCATTGCCATATGGTACAAGCCTCCATTACTTGAGAGCAGGTCACTGTTCAAGATCAATGTCCAGATTCAATCCAGACCTGCAAGTAAATATATCAGGATGTAAATAAAAAACCTATAATTAGATTAATGGGCATTCAAAGATAATTTTTTTGTATATATTAGCGTGTCTGTTGTTTTATTACTAAACCAGATATCCTTTATTTAAATCGAGTCGTTTTGTATTTATTTTATAGTGTGTCCTTTGGAAAAATGCCCACCATTTGTATCTATTGTTTTTTGTCGGAATCATGACCACGGATAGTCGAATCGAAAATAAATAACAATAAATAATTTTCTTTAGAGTAGAACCGTCACGGACGTGATATTGCAATTGAATTAAAATTGTAGTCTCTCGAACGGATTTTAGTATCTTCTCTTTTTTAATGAATAACAATTCACATTTCAAACTACTTCAAAATAAACGTTGATTAGAAGAAAACCGAGGAAAATCATTAATGATCATTTTAAATTGAAAATTCTTCAGCTACATAAATAGAAATCATAATTACGTAGAATTTAAAAACCATTTTTACAATGAAAGGATGAAAGTGTGGCTTTGGTCAAAAAAAGAAAACATAATTAACGAAGAAGAACTCACATTAATAAAAGTATGGAAAACTTTTCAAATAAATAAAGGAAAAAACAGAACAATAGTCAGAGATAAAAAGAAACTTTTCCCATTTTCCTATTATCGCCAACTTTTATTGTTTTCGCATTAATATTATTGACCATTAATGAAATAACTTGATCAAATAATTCAACAGAAATTGCAAAATTCTTGAACACATTTCAAACATCTTAATTAATTAATAACGATATAAGAATGGTAAAGGTGTTCTACTTATGGGTGAATGAAAACACAATTCACAATAGACGACTCAAATTAATTAAAATATTACTACAGGTAGGTATAAGTGAGATGTAGGTGTCGTTTATGATGAAATATAGGTATAAACGATCCTTTTGTTTTAGATAATAAATAATTTATTTCTTGTATGTGGAAATGTATCTAGCAACTCCCATAACTTAACTTTTCAATTATGAATTTATTGTAGCTTGTGCTGCTGTCTTCAATTATTTAGAAAACCTTATATTAACAATTTTACGACTTTCTTAAACCACTGGAGACTAGTAAGCGACATAAAGATTCCAATATGTAAATATTTAATAAGGTATACCTAAAATATGAGAATATGGACTATGTCTGAATACGATAAATACAACAATTTATCAAATTCATAATATTATATAAATAAAATAAATTCCATCCGTTTCAATAACGGTATAGTTTCCGTAAATAATGTACGCTTATTGGGTCTAAATTTGAACATTATTCAAACAATGAGTATCGATTTTACTTTATTTCATCATTAATAAAAAATAAAATTCAGCAATAAATGGCTTTATTGTTGTAAAATTAAAATTTGTCGTATACGTTTAATCTACAAGAGAGGAATTTTTAATTGGAATTTTTTAACAAAAAAATCAATAGCTCCCACACGATACTTTTAAGCAACGTTTATGTAAAACACAATCTCACTGATAATTTTGATATAATACAAAAATTATGGCCACAATTCAAGAAACAAAAGCTATTATTATCTATCGCACCAATTTAGCGAATAATACTTTCAAATCTATGAAAAAGTTTCATCTATGTTGTAAAAAATTATGGATTTTTAGTGAATTACCTTTCACATTTTGTTGCCAGCAAACGAATTTGTCTCTAATAGAGTAGATTATTATTTAAATAGTTCCTTCAGTGCAAAATACAAAAATATGTGATTTAAATACAACATCTCTGAAAAAGTATTTCAGAATGCAAAACTATACGTTGCTGTTCCAATAAGAAGAAAAATCTCACTTTTTATAGTCAAAAAATCATATTTCCGTTATCTGTAGGTACTGTTCAATATTTATCCAAATAATAATAATAATAATAACAAACTTAGAAAGTTGAGAATTGTCAGGTTACCTACTTCATTCTGTGCAAAAACTCTTACAATTAGTATCAAAAATTATAAAAAAATACGTGTTAAAATGAATAAATATTAATGTTTAAGTAGTTCTATTTAAATTTTTTATGATAGGAGCTGACTAGCTATACTTGAAGATTTCAAATTTATTAAAACTTATGCTCCACTTCAACTTTTCTAGGTTTATCCGCAAGTTCTAGACCTTCCGAATACTTGAACAGCTATCTTTAAATATTCACATTTTTATGCTTCTACATACCGTCAATTTTTCCGAATAACTGGAGAATAATTCTGACTCTCAACTTATATTTTTGTTTGTTTAGAAAACATGGAAATTAGACTCCAGAGAAGCAATCACTTTTAATAGAGCTACAAACTGGACCCTTTTTTTACTGTTACAAGGTGTCTAATTACGTTTTATGAAACCATCATGTTTTCTGAATACGATAAAGGTCTATAATTTTCTTATTATTTAATAGTTGAACCACATGATACGCACGACATTGAATTTATGTTTGTTGTAGATAACGGACGTTGTTTTCAAACGGTCGTTAAAATAGAGAGACGGAAGTCATTTTCAATACACGACTTTGGTTACAGAAACGTAATAATTTTGCCAACGTGCACCATCTGAGGTGAGAAATTGATGTAATTGAAATTACAAAATAATAACTCTTTATATTAGATCAGTAATGTCACCGTAGAATCGTTAAGAATACACAAGCAATACAAAAATTTCAATCGCCAAGAAATTGTAAATGAAGAACTATTTTCTATATAGACTGAATATTTGGACAAGAAATATTAGAAAATATGCCAACAAAATAACGAATACGATGAAGTGGATATATTTTTCCGATATTTCTAGCCGGCATAAACTTTACTATTTGCTGCAGTTTCTAAAAAAGACCACTTAGGGAATTCAAATAAAGTTGAAAAGCTTCAATATTACCTTTCTAAAAGATATAAAATTCCCCACATTATAACATTACAAATTAAATAAATAACCCTGGATTTATATAATTATTAAATCGATTCGTATATCAAATTTCTATATACCTACGATATAGTGTATCCGAAATAGAAAATGGAAGTAAATAAACTTGACAGTTAACCGATAAATCAATTAATCTTAATTTAATCAAATAGTAATAAAAAATAAGCAAAACTAACGAATATTTAATGAATTGTTAAACTAACAACTAACACTATTCAATTAAAATACACTGTTAATTAACTGGTAATATCAAATAATTATTTCCGTTTTGCTCTGTTTATTCAGCTTCCAATAATTAAATAAAATGTTTAACAAGGAGAAGAGCGAAATTGGGCCACATTAATATAGAATGTACTTATTGACCCCAATAAATGAATAATAATTAAAACATATAAAATTATTAATCAACTGAAAACAAACACAAAACAAAGCTATTCTTTTATAATTTTTTTCAAGCACATTTAACCTTTTCTACCTGTTGTATTGTTGTCCTACCGTTATTATGAGTCATATTTTTTAATAAAACAAGCCTACCTACGATAGCTTTTTAACAACTCTTTCAATTCTATTAATTAAAAAAAATAAAAACTAGCAATTGTAAACAAGAAAAACGCAATAATTGCACCTATAAATCATTCATGCAACTATAAAATAGATTACATTCTCAAAAAATAAATAACAAATTTTTGCTACATAAACATTCTACTATTTGTTTATTTATTTTCATTGTTTATCGGTTTATTTATTAATTAATTGTTGTAAAAATTGAGGAAATACTTTATGAAAATTTGACACACATTCTTCTATTCGTCATCGTTTAAAATCAATGATTTCCTACTAAATTCCAAATCGATTCAATCACAAATAATTGAGAGATAAATCATCTAAAGAACAACAAAAAAATTAATCGTAGGTATGGATTAATCAAGTAAATAAAATTAGATTTTTTGCACCAATCAGGGTGAGCAATAATTCAAAAAATCTAATTAAGAAATTGGGCAAACCGCCTACTATAAATTGCAATTAATTAATTAATTAATTTAGAAATAAAGCCGAGTCCCTAGAGGCTCCAGCCGTTTTTTTTTTTAGTTTTCTACTCTTGTAATTATACTTTCACATTTAGAAAACTGACCATTATTTGAGCAATATAACAGGTGGCTTATTTCCACCGATAAAGACAGGTGGGCTTTTAGACGATTTTTTTGAAAAACTTAAAAAAAACAAGTACTTTAACGGTGAATTAAGCGTGACTTACCGATTATTGAGTGAAAACTACCATTTTCTAGTTTACATTGAATCGAGAATTAATGGGAATTGATCAATTCGATAATGTTTTTAATTGTATTCAAATTCCAGGTGTTGATTTTCGTTTTCAAAACACCCACTTTACAACAAACACAAATATAGACCGTTAAATTTTCATAACTTTTTCTTCTTATAAATGTCGTTATTTCTATACAATTTTCTATAATTTTTTACAAAAATTACTAAAAAATATCGTCAATTCTATTTTAACGTTTCGTTATCAACTAATTAAACGACGTCCATTAACGACGACAGGTAAAAGCTAACTGTCAACGCCCAGCTGATTATTAAATTGTTTCGCAACTAACTTCAGACATATACCTGGTAACCTTCATTTACACGTGGCTCACTTTAAAGACGTCCAACGATTTGTTGTTTAAATTTTCCATCTTTCTCTGACCACCAATCAAATTTCGTTAAGAATTCAATCAATCGATGTGAAGTTTGCTGTGTATGCTTTGATAACTGTCAAAAATTGTTTTTGATACGGAGGAAAAAATTAAAAATGGCGGACCAAAATTTACCTGCCGGGTGGGAGAAACGATTAAGCCGGTCTACAGGTAAATAAATAAATTGTAAATTCATTTATTTCAAAAATAAATCGTTAAAATTGTTGAAATATTGTTGCAATTGTTGTTATTTTAATGTAAAATAATAGTTGTAGTTTTGAGGTTAAAGCTTTCTTTTTTCCATCATTCAGGTCAGCATTACTATTTGAATATTTACACAAAAGAGTCCCAGTGGGATGTTCCCGATAAGCCGGCTGAACAGATGTCGTCCAGCGGTCCGGAACAGGTGAAATGTTCGCATATCTTAGTTAAACATAGGGATTCGCGTCGACCATCGTCTTGGCGTGAAGACAACATCACCCGGACGAAGGAGGAAGCCTTAGAGTTAGTTAAATGTAGAAATTATTTAAAATTCTCAATAACATACAGTTACTAATACAAATTTTTGTAGCTTATCGGGAACAAATCGTTCAAGGCAAAGCGACATTCGGTGAATTAGCAATGAAATATTCAGACTGTTCATCGGCTAGACGTGAAGGTGATTTAGGTTTATTTAAACGTGGTGCTATGCAAAAGCCCTTCGAAGAGGCATCATTTGCATTGAAAGTTGGTGAATTATCTGATCCAGTTTTCACTGATTCTGGTGTTCATATTATTCTACGTACATTATAAACGATACGTAAAATTTATACAAATTGAGAATGTTCTATTTAAGTTATACTCTAGAATTATTTAATTTGTTATCAAAATTAAGTAATCAATAATTTCATAATGCTTATTTTTGAAGAATGTTTCTTTAAAATTGCCAATACATGAATTTGAGTTGTCAGCGAATATTTAAAGAGAAAGCGAAACTATTTTAAAAAACAATATTTCTTTATTTATAGATTGTACTTTTTTTACAAAAAATTATATAATTTAAAATTTGATTATTTTGGAATTTTTGTAATAAAAACAAACCCGATCTATGTTCAATGAATTTTTACAATCATACTGTCGTCCTATTCGTATCGCCAGCTAATCGATCCACTAACTACAACAAATATTGTTAGCTTGTAATTGATTTTTATCGATGATACGTATACCTGACTAATTCCAGGTAATTTTAGGAAAGTTCCTAATATTGGTACACGTCTAAGAAAATTGATAGCAACAGGGAAAAATCCGCTACAATACAAATCATTAACATATTTTTTGAAGAAGGATAAAACGTTTTACCTAAATAATAGTACGAAACCGTAACTTTCAAATAGCATACCAACAATTGGCCATCCTAATAATACAATTGTTATACCACCGAAGAATGCGAGTGATGCTTTCAATTTGTGATGTTGGAAAAAGAAACGAAACGTTCGTTCTAAGCCTATAACACAAGCCAGACCGGCAATGAAAAGTATCTACAATTAATCAAAATTAATCGAAATATAAATACGTTTAATTTCAATCCATTTACATTCCCTAATGCTAATAAACTTTTATCAAACAGTAACAAAACACCTAAAAATAAGAAGAAAATACCAAAACCTGCCAATCCAACACCAATTTCTGAAAATTAACAATTAATACGCTCTCTAGTTATAATTAGATATAAAAATAATAATCATACTTTGTGTATCTGTTACCTCAAACATTTTTTATCAATTTTTATTTTAAATAAATAAGCAAATTCTATTTACTAAACTAGAGCAATTCGTCACATAACCTATATGACAAAATGCCATTTTTGATGATATGTGGAATTGATCAACTGTATGTAGCCTCTCCAAAACTGACGTACATTTATTTCTTTATTTTGCAATAAAAAATACATTTATAGCTAAATGTTGCAATAGTAATCGATAATAGAAAATTTACGTCACTACATTACAAAATTATTTAAAAATTATAGAGATAAGAATTAATGATTGAACAAACAGGAGCTACAATTAATTTTAATAGTAAATCAAATTCACCAACTGTAAGTAAAGAAATTCACTATCGGAGTTCAAATTTTTATGTCGTTATTAGTGTTAATTAATTAAATGACAAGAAATTGAAAGAATTAATTAAAGTCAAGCTTCTCTCGATGTTGAACGTTTAAATAGCAACCGAGATTGAATTGCGAAATTTCCGTGGGAGCTACAATTAATAATGTTTGATTTAGGGTCATTAATGACAGATAGGAATCAGTTGTACCATCGGTTGACAATGAAATTTCCTAGACCGATAGATTTTTTGTGCAGGTCGATAATATTGTTGCAATTTTGTGATTTATTTAAACTACGGGGTATTATTATAATTAAATTTATTTATTTAATTCATTAAGGAGAAAGTATACTATTTGAAAAGAATATAATAAGACGTAAAAGTGTTTATTTCTTTTTAGTTTGGGGTGTATTTGGTCATTCGAGCAGGCAAAATGGTAGGTTTTATTGTTTATTTCTGTTTTTGTTACTGTTAATTTTCAATTCACATTGATTAGATGATGTTGAATAAGTGAATTCAGGATGAGTTTTCCTATTAACAATCCTAGTATAGGTAAGTGATTGGATATAATTTGTAAATTGTAATTTCTACTTTATGCGTTGAACTTTGTAAAGGTAATGGGGCAGTATTACCAGCGACACAAACGTTTTTATCAAACGACCCAAGTGATTTTCCATTATTTTCAACGAATTTAAATGAAACCCAATTAGAATTCAATCGTAACAAACAGTTTTTAATGCGTCACACGAACGACGACAAAGACGATTCCAGTTCTAGTCCGAATGATAAGAAAGATCGCCGCAATCGCAATGAACGTAAAGATCGTAGTAATAATGACCGAAGGGATTCAGATAAATTCAATAAAGATGATTCAGACTCGAATATGTCAAGTAATCAGGACGTTATTGCCGTCCAGAACGGTTCTAATTTAGGACCGAATGTTTGGAGTGGCATGATGGGTAAATTCAACCAATCAAATCTAAATTTAATACTAATTGTATTGTTGTAAAAGGAATGGGTTATCCTGTAGTCGGTATGAATATGATCATGGATCCGAATATGATATCATTGAATAATTACAATATGATGCCACCGATGATGGCGGCAGCTGCAGCCGCAGCCGCTGCTACAACCGATCCAAATATCATCCAACCTGATCCAAATATTATCATAACGAATCCAGTTAAAGAGATTATCCATTGTAAAAGTTGTACATTATTCCCACCGAATCCAAATGCACCACCGCCAACAACACGCGAACGTCCACCCGGTTGTCGGACAATATTCGTCGGTGGTCTACCCGAAAACATCACCGATGAGATAATACGTGAAGTATTTGAACGTTGTGGTGAAATTACAACATTAAGACTGAGCAAAAAGAATTTCTGCCATATCAGATTTGTTTATGAAGCATCCGTGGATGCAGCGATTTTCCTATCCGGTTATCGGATACGTATCGGTTCAAATACGGATTCAGCGAATACAGGACGTTTGCATGTAGATTATGCTCAAGTAAGCGACAATTTCATTTACATTAATTCCAAATAATTTGATTTTCTTTGTGGGGGAAAATAGGCGAGAGATGATCAGTACGAGTGGGAGTGCCGTCAAAGGCAATTACAACGCGAACAACGGCATCGTGAACGTATGGAAGAGGAACGTTTACGACCACCATCACCACCACCGGTTGTTCATTATACGGATCATGAGGCAATTGCTATTGCGGAGAAAATTAAACAAGACGACACATTTACCAAAGCTTTAATGGTATAGATGTAGATTAAGTCGTTTTCGTTGATTTGTAATTAAAAAAATCGTTAATTTAGGTGGTTGTAACATGGCTAGAACGGGGCGATTGCAATAAACGTAATGCTAATAATTTTTATTCGATGATACAATCAACGAATTCGCACGTACGTCGTTTGTTGAACGAAAAAACTCAATATGAGGATGAACTGAAGAAAGCCAAAGAGATTATGAAGGGACGAATGCAGGGAATTTTATTACAATGTAAGTACCGTAATTTTCGTAATTAATTGGTGTTTTTTTAAACGAATAAAACAACCATTTATAGTAAGTATTTCGAACAAAAACGAAAAATGAAAGTTAATATTAAATAAAAAGGGTAGTATCTAAAGAGGTCCGGATCTAAGATGTAAATATCTTTGAATCATTTGTAATTTTTCTTCCATCTTTTCTTTTGATATTCCAAAAACTGTCCGGGTAGAGACATCGTGTTCTATTTCACTTAATACTGTTTAGCCTTGTATTTTTTTTATGAAAACAGATTCAAGTTGGTATCAAGTGAGATGGACCATTTTGTATATTCATCTACTTTATGTTTCTTATGGACGTGAATTTTTGAGTAATTGCCGTCTTTCTTTTTCTTATCATCGGTTTATATAGAAGTATCTCATTCTTTTTTGATTACCCTCAATGAGATATTTTATTGTAAATATTAAAATAGCAGTAATTGTATAGTTTTTTTCTGTTTATTATAAACAAAACATATGAATAATTTTCGTACAATCGTTTAACTTATATTTGCGTGTGCCTGTTAGTCAGTCAAATTGAGCGATTGTTCGTGGCGGCCTGTCACAAGAAGGTTTGGGACCATTTCACCAAAGCTCAAAGAAAGAACATAGAGACATGGAAAAAGCTGTCAATGGTACGTATTTACCTTGGATTGATAATGGAAGCAAAATATATATATATACACATATATACATTATTTATTAAAAAACACATTGAGAACGCACAAATTTGAAGGCTCAAAATTATTATTCATTTCTTGTTTTATCCAATAATCTTTTCTATTATTTAATTTTTTGTTTTTCCTTTAATATAATTTTGAAGCCTTGAGAATTTCTCAATCGTTTTTTTTTGTTTGTCCAAGGTATGCATGTCTTCTTTTTCACAAACTTTTTGTTTTTCTTCTTAAAAAAAAAGAAAACAATTAAAAGAAGATTTCAATTTAATAAGAATCTAACCAATCAAACAAGTCTTTATATTAATAAATGCCCGAAATGATAGTTGAGTGTAAGGTCAATTGTCTTACTATAATTTATTCGTTTTTATAAAACTTGTTGAATTATAACGAGGTAAGTTGAGGTAAGTTTGATAATCTATAGAGGGAGAATGAATGAAACAAATTTTTCTGGTACAATGGAACAAAATTTTAATAAAAATTCGAACAAGGATTGGAGAGGTATGTTGTAAATTTACTATAGGCGAGAAAACTTACCTTAACCAACTCATTGATTATTTTTACCGACACAATTGCGTTATGTTATTTTTTTTAAGTAAAAAATTGTATTAAAAAAAATAAAGGGTAAGTAATTGTAATAATCCAACAACCTATAAGTATCGTCCAAATTGATGAAAATTAATAATGATGCGTGTGATTTTTTTGTGTACAATCGTAGTTTTTCTTTTCTCTTTTTTTTCTAATTGTTTTTAATTTTGTGTTGAAAATATCTTGTAATTTACAGGAAATAAAAAATGTTCAATTAGACGAATTGATAAATGAGAAAGCCGACGATGAAATGGATGTATCTGATGAAGAAGAACCAGCTAGAAAGAAAACCAAAGCCGACACAAATAATGAGGAAAAAGTCAATTATAAGGATGAGAATGAGAATTTACGTTGTCAATTGGAAGCATATAAAAACGAAGTATTCTTTGATTGATTTGTATTAAGGGGAAGTCGAAGACATTTGTCGATTCGGCGTCCATTTTCAAACAGCAATTAGTCGCTTGTTTTTTTTTTAAGATAATGTCAAAAATTGACGTGTGTTGGATAGAGCATTTCAAGGTGCATGCTCTAAAGCTTTCTATTTTGGAAAAATGTGATAAAATTCTGCATGACAGAGAAAACTCTTGAACTCTGTTTTTCGATATATATTTTCCTTCATAACTTAGCCAATATTATGGATTTTCAATATTTTTCAATTAAAAGAGTTTTCCAAATATGTAAGAATTTTCCCGATATGTTTGTTAGTTTTCCCATAACTGAAGAAAATTTAACAATTTTTCCAAACACCCTGCCATGCATAATTTTCAAAATAGCAAATCCTACTCGAGGATTTAGAAAGGTAATGTGGAAGCCGAGGAAACTCGCTTAAAATCCAATTTTGAAAATTAAGTGAGTTTCACAAAAAATGTGAACCCCTTTTTCACCTATTATTTACAAGACTTAAAATTAATTAATTTGTCTTTTGATTGCTATGAAAATATCGGAAATTTTATCTACTTCACAACTATATCGTTATCATCTAAAATATTTTGAAAATCTGCCTGGAAATTTGGTTTTCAATAGACCATGTTTGTGTTGTTATTGCTGATGTTTTTGTGATTTAGTGTGCAACGTCTAGTAAACAGCGCACAGCAACACAAACAGCGTCTATTGAAAATCGAATTTCCAGACAGATTTTCAAAATATTTTTCACTTGTAATGATATGGTCGTAAAGTAGATAAAATTTCCGATATTTTCATACCAATCAAGAGGCAAATTAATTAATTTTAGTACTTGTGAATAATAGGTGAAAAAGGGCTTTAAATTTTGCCTGAAACTCACTGAATTTTCAAAATTCGATTTTAAGCGTGCTTCATGCCCTTGGCTTTCACATTACCTTTCTAACTCCGACGGTTTGATTTTCTATTTTGAAAATTATGTATGGCATCACTGTTGGATGTTTTTTTAAATTTTCTTAAGTTATCGGAAAACTAACAAACATTTGGAAAAGTCTTAAATATTTGGAAAGCTCTTTCAATTTTAGCCAGTTAGCTAGTTTTATCTGCCATTCAGAATTTTATCTAAGCTTTTTATTTTTCCAAAATAAAAAGCTTTAGAGCATGCACCTTGAAATGCTCTATCCAATGCGCGTCAATTTTTGACATTACCTTAAAAAACAAGCGACTAATCGCTGTTTGAAAATTGACTGTTTTCGTACGCCGAATCGACAAATGTCTCCGACATTCCCTAAATTGCAATTATTTAATTTTAACAAACTTATAGGTGGAAGTATTAAAAGTTGATTATAAGAAAGAATTAGAAGATAAAGATAAACAATTTAAATTACTTCAACAGACCTTACAGGGTATGCAGCATCAATTAATCGAAGCTAAAAGTAAACAATTCGATGAAGAATCAAAAGTCAAAGAATTGCAATTGAAAATTCAGCAATTAGAATCGAAAAATACCGATAAAGATGTGATCAATCTCGATGATAACGATAATAATGAGAATGATAATTTGGTGAACGAGGCAAGCACAACAACAACAGGTGCAGCTGCTGGGGCGACTACGACAACATCACCACTGAAATCTGTTAAACAATTAAACGAGTGCGATGCAAAATTGATTGGTATAATATCGGCATTTTTAAATGTACACCCGTTCGGTGCTGGCCTAGACTATATATGGTCGTATGTTAGTAAACTAGAACAAGATCTAAAACCGTCAGACATTGAAACGTTAATGAATCGTTTCCCTACAGTTTTCAAACAAGAATTGTATGGTATTGGAGCTAATATAGAGCGTAGATGGATGTTTAATGCGTACAATTCAAGTAAACCAAACGAATAAGATCGAATCTCTTTTATTTGTTATTATTTTCGAAAATAATTTAAGAAATCGTTAGAAGAAACTCTAGTTGAAATATCGAAATTATATTAAATTTTATTCACAGCTTTAATTCATATTATTGTGTTCGTGTGTGGATGTTAAATATATGTTGTTTTGTTACCCCAAAAAAATAATATTTTTATTTATCATACTTCATCCTCTATATTTATTTGGAAATTCGAAAAAAAGTTATCGGATTTAATAGTTGTAAGCGAATAAGGTCAGTGTCATAATTTGGAGAAATCCCCCATCATGTCCACTCGTATATAGGCGAACAATGCCACCGTCGGAAATCATTGAGTATTTTATCATCATTGGTATGATACAGGGAGGGGGGAAAAATCAGAAACAAATCAGTCCGATTTATTAATTTGAGACTTAAAAAGTCCATTTCATTACTTATGTCCGTCATTTGTTAGTTATAGTTGCGACACGAAGGGATAAAATTGCTACAATTTATTGAGGTAAGTTAATATTTATTTTTTGCTAAGTTAATGGTGATTTGAACAATTGAAACAAATTCAAATGCGACACATACTTTCGTGCAATTCTTATCAATTTCAGTTACGTTGCAACAAGCTACTTGGAAAAATATTTTGTTGTGGAATTTTTTTAATTTTTCTAAATACCTGTGTGTTAATTTTATATAAAAGTAAATCACCGATTATAACAAGATTTGTCACCATTCGACTCGGAGATAATATTGTTGGGTAATTTTTAATTATAGAAAAATCCATTATTTGTACACGAAAATTAGAATTTTTTGTTGAGGAAAACAACAATACTGGACAAGGTCTCTGTGTTTTTTAAATAGAATCGACATTAAAAAAATAATAATTTTTATTAGATCGTTGAAATCGCTGGAGTGCGAATTATTTGATTAATCTGAAATTAAATTAAAAAAAAAACAATGTTGTTTGTAGTACAAATTAGTACTACCACATTGATATGCGAGTTGCACAACTGTATACGTCGCTAATATTGATTATATTTATGATAGTTATGGGTATTTTCGTTGGAAATTATTAGAAAAAATAAATAAAACGTGCGGTTTTTCTTTTCTCAAACTCATAATCATTGTGACGATTTACTTGAATTTTAAGGGGAAGTCGGAGACATTTGTCGATTCGGCGTGCGAAAATAGTCAATTTTCAAGCAGCGATTACTCGCTTGTTTTTTAAGATCATGTCAAAAATTAACGTGCGTTAGATAGAGCATTTCAAGGTGCATGCTGTAAAGCTTTCTATTTAAAAAAATTCTGAATGGCAGAGAAAACTCTTGGACCCTGTTTTTCTCGTACATTTTTCTTTATAATTGGTTAAAAGTTAGCCAGTGTTATCGATTTTCAATATTTATCAATTGATTTAGATAGCAAATTGAAAGAGCTTTTCAAATATTTAAGAATTTTCCCGATATGTTTGTTAGTTTTCCGATAACTGAAGAAATTTTAAAAAAGATTCCAGCAGTGATGCCATGCATAATTTCCAAAATAGAAAATCATACTCTCGAATTTTGACAATTAAGTGAACCCCCTTTTCATCTATTATTTACAAGTATTAAAATTAATTAATTTGTTTTTTGATTGATATGAAAATATCGGAAATTTTATATACTTCAAGACTATGTTATTATAATAGAAAAATATTTTGAAAATCTACCTGGAAATTCGATTTTCAGTAGATCGCTGTTTGAAAACTGTTTTCTCACACCGAATCGACAAATGTCTCCGACCCCCCCTTAATATTATTACGTTGATAAACCGATAAAATCACAGTATCTGCTATTTATGATAATCATTGAATAGATATTTTGATAAACTACAGAAATTTCCGTCAGATAATTATCGATAACATATTTTGGTAGTTTTCCGACTCTTATTTATTATCAGAATAATATGAATATTGTATAAATAGTTGTATTTTTAGGATGGAACCGAATCACAATCCTACAGTACTTATAATGGAGTCTAAGGGGACTTTACCAAGCACCCAATCCCTGGATAGTCTTGAAAATGGATTAAAGTAATTACGATTAGTAATACGAGCGATTCATGTGAAAATAACAGACATTTTCTGATTATAGACACAATCATACTACGAAATACCAATCAACTGACCCGATACATCCAATACAACGTAAAAAGAGCGAAACACAAAGTTACGGTCATGGGGTTACATCAATTGAACATCCAACATCGTAAATAAATGATGTTGAAATATCTTACATCGGTTTTTATAATTTATTTCTTCCAGATACGTGGAAAGTCTAATGCATTTATTTAAGGGCAATCTCGGTTCCGGTATCCTAGCGATGGGCGATGCGATACGTAATGCCGGTCTTCTATTTGGTCCGATATTTGTGTTAATTTTAGGCGTGATCTGTGTCCATTGTCAACACTTGTTGGTAAGTGCTATTTAGTTATTAAATTTTTCACTGCCTTAATTTTTTAAATTTGTAAAATTGCCACTAATTTGATAAATGTAATTGTACGAAGAAATTGGATGTATGTAGGTGGTTATTCAGGACTTGACTGGACTAGTTTGGCCTAGGGTTGTCAACATTGATTTCGTAAATTTCAGGACTATCATATCGGGATTCAGGACATTAATAAAAAATTCAGAACAAATAGTTTTTTTGTTGATAATTTTAGTGTAATATAAATTTACCTCTTTTATTAAACAAAATAGATATTAGGAGATCGGTTAATGGCCCGATTCGGTGCCCGAAAAAATGCCAGTATTTAATCATCGACATGGCGCTTGTTTTCTGAGATACTGAAAATCCGTAACAAACGTTAATTCGGGAATTTTACAATGCATCCGACAGAGTTTTCCTTTTTGGAAAACTTGGATTAAATTCTGAAATGCATAGGAAAATCTTGGAGCACGCCAAAAACTTTACTCCTTCATATTTTGCACAATTTTAAAGATAAACATTCGTACGATACCTGGCTTGAAAGATTATCAATGAGGAAATGTCCTGACGGTTGTGAAAAATCCAATTTTGAAGAATTCAAAAAGGTAATGAGAATTTTCTAACTTGGCATCCTGAAGCAAGTAGTGAAAGGACGCAGGACAAGCGAGCTCGAATTGTCCTGCGATATTCATTCTAGTTGGCAACCCTAGTTTGGCCTCGGCGGAGATTCATTATTATAATCATCTTTCTTAATTTTAAAATACATAATAATACAGGGTGTGTCATGACGATGGCCCATTAAAAAGGTAAGAAGTCCTAGTTGATGGAAATCGATAAAATTTTGACTAGA
>JAZBGW010000263.1:6438-18831 GCA_037464815.1 Mylabris variabilis
AAATCATATCAAAAATTGCCATGGATTAAATGATACTAAAAAAGAAATTATAAAATTTTGGGAGAACGCATTTTTTCGTTTAATTTAAACGGATTGTAATAAAATAAAATTTTTGGCTAAAGGATTTAATTGATCTCTTTTTTCTTCTTGGCTGTAAAATAGAACAATTATTTCAAAAAATTAATGGTAGCCATGGCAAATTTTGTTTCGTTCTTAAGTTATGCTTTCCCTTGCCCAGATACCTGATTAATTATTTCAAAGAAACTTACCT
Source organism: Mylabris variabilis (assembly GCA_037464815.1). Classification (NCBI taxonomy): domain Eukaryota; kingdom Metazoa; phylum Arthropoda; class Insecta; order Coleoptera; family Meloidae; genus Mylabris; species Mylabris variabilis. The sequence goes on from JAZBGW010000263.1 coordinate 6,710, forward strand.
TCACGTTCTCTTTTACGTATTTTCTTACGTCGTCTTTCAACAGCTGCCAACTCAGCTTTAACTTCAGCGTAAGTCTTTTTGATTTCTGTTAATTTCTGTGTTAATACAGCAATTCTTTGTCCACTATCCAAACTAGGATCTAGAACAAAAAAATCAAAAAAAATTATTTATTTACGACTTATTTACCGGGTGAGTCACTTAAAACGAAAAGTTCTTATTTCAAGGATTTGTAGGGTGCTACCTGGAGATCGTTTTAGCAAAATTAGAGCCCCCTAGCTCATTTGGAAGTTGATCAAAAAACGCTCGTTTTGAAAATGAGCAAAGCATTAACAAACGACTAAGGATGACTCAAAGACCCTCCCAACATTGATTTTCTTCGTTTTTCTCCATTGCATTCTAATAAAAAAAAAATGAGAACCATTCCCACCTGTTCTAGAATAAAATGGAGAAAAACGAAAAAAAAATAATGTTGGGAGGATATTTGATTTATTTTAAGTCGTCCTGCGTATTTAGTTTGTTTTTGAAAATCGCAACATCGTCAGAAACGAACGTTTTTAATCAATTTCCAAATGAGCTACGAGGTTCTAATTTTGCTAAAATGTTCTCTAGGGACCCTTCTATAAATCTTTGAAATATTTTTCGAATCGCTAGCCAAATAATGGGAGTTGCTATAAGAACTTTTCGTTTTAGGTGAGTCACCCGGTATAATGCCCTAAATTATTTTCTATTATTTTCTGATTGGCTTACGAGAGGGAATAATGCTTCACTTCAATCATTATTTCTCTCTAATATCAAAAAAACCATGATAATGGCCAAAATAAATAAAACGAAAGTTTTAACAAGTAGTTGTCCGTTTTTGTGCGATTTTGAATCATAGTTTCTGTCAAAACCATGATAACGACAAAAAATAACAGTTTTAACAAATAGTTCTAGCGTCATTTTTTTTTTTTGGTATAATATACTATTAAATTAATCAAACAACATACCAAATTCAACAAAGAAATTATATTTTGACGGCCTCGGCGATCGAGATGATCGACTTTCATAATTCGATAAACCAGGATTTGGTGTTGTATCACCTAATGATTGTTCCGATGTATCATCACTATCACTATTATGCCTGGAACGATTCAATGGTTTACGTCCACGTTTAAGTGGTAAATCATCAGAACCACGTGTTGATTTGCGTCGTTTTCTACACGAAGCAGGTGTTGTCGTTGTTGTTGTTGTTGGTATAATTGTAGTAGCATTTTCTTCACGTGTCTTCTTTGTTGAATTTAGCTCACTTGTTATTTGTGAATCTAAAATAAATATAAATTATTAATTGAACAAATTAAAATAATTTTTATTCTAAATACCATCTTCACTAAAATGTGATGATTTATTAACAGATGAATTTCGTCGTTTTCGATGAAAATCAGATTCAGTATCATTTGATTTACCACTTTCATTCTCAACTGTATTCGGTGAAAGATCAGCAAGATCACTAAAAATTATTGTTATTAGAATTTTTCTATAATAGTTTAAAACTAAAAAAATACCCTCCTCTCGGTGATAAATTACTGATTGTACTTTCAGGGGTTGTTGGTGGTGTATTATCTAAAACAGCTGCAGCCTCTCGATTTTCCAATGGGATCACTACCGGTGGTTGTTGTGGAAGTGATGCTGTTGTTGTTGTTGGAATTGATGTTGACGCTGAATTAGCCACTGATGGTGGTATTAATTGTTGTTGTGGAGATTGTTGTTTGTTTACAGTTTTATTGACTTCAATATTATTAAGCAATATAGGTTTATTATTGCTACTACCAGGAGCACTAGCAAATGGCATTTCAAGAACCAATTTTGCCTTTGTTGGTCGTGACTGTTGTTGTTGTTGTTGTTCTGATAAATTAGAAGTTTCACTAGGGGGTGCTGGACTTCTTGGAATTGTTTCATCGCATATTAGCAAAGAATGCAATTCTTCTTCCTTACCATTTTCAGGTTCTGATAATTGTTGTAACTGTTGTTGTTGTTGATCTTCTTGTTGCTGTTGTTGTGATTGCTCCTGTTGTTGCTGTTCTTTTTCTTCCTCATCTTTAATTAAAGCTGTAGTCTTTTCAACTTTATCAAATTTAAAATTTCTTTGTTCTTCTTGTGATTGAGAATCATCAGTTATTTGAACTGTACAAACATTACCATCATCTTTAATATCTGTTTTATCTAATGAATTCATTTGTGAATCTTCATCAGATCGAGCTATCACTAATTGTTCAGAATCACTACTATCTGAATCAGATTCTTCAATATATGCTTTACTTAGAATTTTCCGTTTCTTTTTCAATTCAATAGGTGGGTCAACTTTAATAGATAAGTGACGTTTAATTTCACTTTCAGATGGTTTTGGTTTAAGTTCAATTTTAGTTGAATCAATAATTGTTTTAATTTTTTCATCTTGAAGTTTATTTTCATTCTTAATATCTAATTCATTGTCAGATTCAATTTGTTTTGGTGATTTTATAGAACTATTCTTGATTGAATTGAATTTTTGTAAAATTGAATCAGCAATTTTTGGACTTGTCTTAATATTTGTATCAATTTTTGTACTTTCTTCAAGTTTAGCGATAGAAAGTGGTTGTGATGAACAAATCGATTCCAATAACGAACTATCCGTTTCTTGTAAAGCCGGTGATATTTGTGGACTTTTACGTATTGGTTCTTCCTTTATTTCAGATTGTTGTGCTTCAATTTTCACCTTCTCTATTGTCGCCACAGTTGTTGCTGTTGTTGTAGTTGTCGCTACAGCTACTACAGCTGTTGTTATTACAGCTACCGTTGACGTTGTTGTTGTCGTTATCGATGTTGTTAATTCTGGATTGCGTTTTTTACCTTGATAACTTGTAGCCGAATGTGTTACCATCATATCATCATCACTATCATTATTGCTATCATCACTCGATGTTGCACGTTCAATTTTTTTATTGATTGATTCACGTAACGAATCAAAATCTAAACTTTCTTTCTTTGAATCATCAGATTTTGATGTAATATCCAAATCAATCATATTTCTATCTGGTGATGATTTGCCAAAAGTATCTGAATAAATATCATCTTCTCTCGAGAAAATTGGTTGTGTTTGTGATTCTGTATCAGAAAGGTCCATATCTTGTCCATAATCATCGACAGTTTCTGGTAATTCACGGAATAAACTCAAATGACCTTCTAAAATATTACGTACAACTTTTTGTTTATTATTCTCATTAATTTTTTCTGTCGATTTTAAAATATTAAATGATGGTGATTCAACTAATTTATCAAATGGATCTTCTTCTTTCTTATCATCAACATCATTATCATCATCGTCGTCATCGTCATCATCGGATTCATCCGTTTTCCGTACTGGTGTTCGTCTAAGTCGTTTCTTATCAATATCAGGACTTTTACTAGGTGATTTTATTATTTTCCGTTTAGGACTTTTATCAGCATCTTCAAATAATCTAGGTACTAGGCGTTTTTTATTCATTTTATCATCCCCTAATTTTGTACGTGATTCAAATTCGAATGGTTCTGGTTCTTTAAATTCATAAATATCTTCAGAATTTGGTGATATTTCAATTTTCTTCACTTCTATTTCATCAACTTTTGTTAATGATGTTGTAATATTGTTTGAATCATCTGATGATGATATAGTTTCTTTATCACCTGTATCTACAGGGGAAATTTTAATTGCTTTAGTAAATCCTTTTAATTCTGATCGTATTTGATTTAAATCAAAATCTCTACCTTTTGGTATTGTAATTGTATCATCATCACTTTCTTCTGTTGATTTCTCTGGTGATTTTTTCATCTTTTTCATTACACGTTTTGTACGTTCACTAGTATTATTATCATCATCATGTTTATCAATATCACCATCATCTTTATTTTTATCATTTCTACTTGGATTTAACATCTTTGTTGGTTTTCTTTTATATGTTTTTATATCGACATCTTCATTTTTATTAACATTTCTAGTACGTATTAATTCCGATTCACTTTCTGATATTTCTGAATCACTATCTGAATGATTTGATATATCAGTTTGGGCTGATGCACGACGTGTCTTCCTACCATAATCCTGTCGGGTTAGACGGCTTGTTGAACGTGTTGCTGGTGTTGGTGGTGTTTTTGTACGACTTGATGATGATGTTACACTTGATGGTGTTGTTGATCGTGGAATATCAGATGTACTACGTCCAGTTAGCGATATACCACGTCCACGTTTTGATGCTCTATTATTATTATTATTATTATTGTTATTAGGTGGTTTATTATTTGCTGCTGATGATGATGATGAAGACGACGATGATGATGATGATGACGACGATGATCCTGATGATGATATAGAAGCTGCTGATGTTGATGGTGTTTGTTTATACCGTTTAGCTTTTGTGGTGGCACTTAAATTTTCAGCAATACGTGTTGGTGATATCCATTCATCATATCTTGTATTCCATCCAGTATAATGAACACGATATATAGGTCCTGAATTATCATTATCAATCTCAATTACTTTAGCTTCGTATGTTACTTTAGATTCATGCGTTGGTCCATAATAAACTTTTAATTTATCACCAATATTAACTGGACCATTACTTGATGGTTGTTCTGGATCTAAATTTGGTTTATCATCAGATGTTTTTTTACGGCCACGTTTCTTCTCTTCATCAATTTTTTTTGGGGTTCTATTTAGTTTTTCATTCAAAATTTTTGGATCTTTCTTCTTATCATTCTCCTTGATTTTATTCAATAGTTGTGATTTTGAACGTGTTTGTTGCTAAAAAAATAACACAAAATTAATAAACAATAATTAATTGTTGAATATAATTTACTTTATCATCTTCATCTTTTTTAATTTCACCAATTTTTACTTTGTCTAATTTCGTTTTCTTCTCTTTTGAACGATCTAAACGTCGTGGTCGTCCGATTTCTTTCGATGTACTCGGTATAGGTTCTGAATGATCAGTAGCATCACTACTATTCGTATCACTATTTTCAATAATATCTTTAGTTTTCTTATCATCATCCTTTTTCGGTTCGATTTTCTTTTTCTTTTCATCATTATTCATTTTATCATCATTAATATCATCCTCTTTATCTGGTTTTGGACTATTTATCGGTGTAGCACGATCTTTATCCCGTAATAACGTACGACCACGATTTTTCTTTGTTGATCTTGTATGATTCAACATGGTTACACCCAATGTTTTAAAAAAACTTTCATAACTCAATAAACATCTTTTATAAACACTTTTAACAAGATTATATGTATTTGTATTGTTTGCAAGTTTTAAATGATTCGAAACAGTTCGCCATTTACTTTGATTTGTTACACGATTATAACCGCCTAATTTATTGACAGCTCGAAATAATTTATGTAGATCAACATCATTATTACCAATCATTGGACTTTTGTTTAAGGGTGTACCTGAGTCGTCCATAAATTTGTATAATTGTGCAACGAATCTATCTTTTTCTTCATTCGGTTTATCGTCAGACGACTAAAATGTAAGACGTGAAATTAAGTTTATTTCCAATATAAAATATGTATAAAGCTTGCTTACATCACTGAAATTTTCATCCGAATCAGAATCAACCGATTGCATGTTGAAAAGTGAGTTTCTTTCCCAATGTGCTGGCAATTCATTCGTTTCGAGATATTTGATTGCTTTCGCCATACCTTCAGCTTGGCTATTTTCGCCGCGATTCTCCAAATTCCTCGTAAATTCTCTTACTTCCTTTTTCGGTACGGTGTAACTATCGAAAAATTCACAGATAAATAAAGAAAAATTAAAATCAACACTTACTATCTATCATCTCTAAAGGATCTAACAAGAAATTCATCTTTAACATTAATTTTAACTGTAGGTTGTGCAGATGGCATAACAATTAAGCCTGGAAACCAATTATCACGGTTACGTTTCTTTTCAGTTGATTCAACATAAACAACACGACCAATATCTGATGAATAGCCTTCTAAATCCGGTTCATTCTCTTCATCAACTTCACCATCACTACTTTCTTCCCTATAAAATAAATATTGAATTTAATTAGAAATGTTTGTATTGACAATTTCTATCATACTTTAACTGTCTATTACGTCGACCACGACGGCCACCCATTACAGGATTACCAAAATGTTCAGGATGTGTTAATGGTAATTGATCTAATGTTTCACTTTCATTAAAGTGTCTACCACTTTTTAAACATAAAGCTGAACGACGCAATGTCGTTATATCACCATCATCAAAAACTATAATCATTAATAGAGAAACAAAAGAAAAATTAATTGTTGATATGATAAAATCAATTAAAAATTTACACACCAACTGTATATTGGCTACAATCTTGAATTTTTCCAATAACAGCTTCAATATATTCTTTCTTATCAGGATGTCGAACTTGTACCGTATGGCCTACACGTAATGTACCTTTAATTTCATTATCACTAACTGTTGCCGTACCTAGACCCATTTTATAAGTGATTTTGCATTTCACAGAACGTGTCACTTTACTAACTTTAGCTTCACAAAAGGCTCCTTTATATTTCGCACTAACTGCGGTACCTACTGAGAGATACGGCGGATCGTCCACTTGCTAATAGAAACAGAAAAACAACAAATATTCCAGTTTTGATCACACACACACATTTTTTATTTTATTTTTATAATACACCAATAACAACAAAAGATTGTGATGGTATACTCACCATTTTTAATTATAGCTTGATTGGATATCCGTCTCGCTAGCCTCGCTCACAAATGTCTTTTCACTTTTACCAAGTAAATTCACAATTCTTTCAAGATTTTATAATAAACTAAACAAATTTATAATTAGATCTTGTAGGAATGTTTACGAATCAAGCATCTGTTGAACGCTTTGGTTATGGACTTTTTCCAGTACCAACTAAATCACTATACACGTCCAACATTACAACAATAATGTATTTGAAACATTTTTAAATAATTTCCACTCAATCATTTTCACCAAATCAGGTGAGAACAAGTCGAAATTTGAACCGTAAAAGTGACATTCTCACAATAATAAACTCTCGCTTCTACTTCGGCCACAATCCACAATAATAATAATAATAAAAAATTGAAACAGGTTTGCCACAAATACCCAAACAAACAAAACATCCCCAAATGGCGTCGCCCGGCAACCAATCAGATTCAAGTGAAAGGTGTGTCTGTCAACCAATCATGACACATTTGGAAAGTTGCGGTAAACTTAAAATTCAATTGTTCAAAGAAAGTGTGGTTATAATTGGTATAATTTTTTGATTTTATTAACAATACAAGAGTAAATATAAAACGTTTTTTGACCCCGTAAATTTCTACATTATTTAACAACAATTCATCACTATCACAGTTTTTTTTATACTAAAACAAAATAATAAACAATTATTTTGAACGTTGTTTATGTGCCATTAATAATATGAATACGAATTGTGCTATTTTCTCATATGTCATAAGCATCAATGCTGATGCTAGTACAGTTTGTAATAATTTCGCTTCCAAGCCTTGATATAACGCACTAGGTCCGTTCTTCTTGATCATACTCAACAATAAAGCAGCCGTATTCATACCGTTACTATTGCAACGTTGTTTAGTTTGTGCAATTTGTAATGGATATGTTACTATAGTTGATATAACTTTTGCTACAGCTCCAATCATAAAATATTCCAATGCTGTTTTAGCTGCTATACGACGCTTTAATCCTTCATATACAGTAAAATGAATTGCCGGATTCACAACTAATAACAACGATGGTCCCACACTTGACCATAACGATTTTATACCCTCAGTTTTGGCAACATATATAATACCATCAATCAAATTAGAGTATGGTAGATTGGCCGAGTTGATTTTTAATCGATTATTAACAACCCATAATGGATTCGTTACGAGAACATTTACAATACCAGCAATTGTACTCAGAATTAAATCTGTTTGTGTTCTATTACCGAATTTACGGATTTGTAGAGATTTTAGACCGTGAAATGTGTAGAAATATATGAAATTTGATACACCTAAACTGGCAAGAACTGGCCGCATTCCACGATATAATCCCTCACTAGAATCGTATTAATAATAAATTAAAACAATATAAATTGTACACTCACATTCCTTCGGTTCGTAAAATATAAATGATCGCTTCAAGTACGGTTTTGTCTTGTATACTACAATCTTCCACTGTAACGAAATTATGTTAGATTAAATCAATTTATGGTTTTTCGAAAATTACATTGTAAACGAAATTTGATTGTCTCCAACGGGAACATAACAGACGTTGCTACAATACTACCCTATTCAAGAAAAAGAAAGAAAGCTTAAAATTTTAGGGCAAAATATTGAAATTACCGTAGCTCCTGCAGTCGCATGGACCAGGGAATCGTACGTAAAAATTGAATTTTTCGCCATCACCGTTTACCGTGTTGTTATTCCAGTACAAACACAATATCCATTATGGAATGATTAAGTAGTTTTTACAATATTAGGGATCAAAGATCCAATGCCGAATTCAATTAAAAAAGCTTTAGGTTAAGCATCACATATGACGTTTTAAAGCGTGTACCGCGTGTTCACTATCCGATTGGTTGCAATTTCCTGCAACAACCAATCAAAACCCACCAGCAGGATTTCTTGTTTCCTCATGCGTCAGCTTTTGCAGGAAAAAATCAAAGGGAAAACTTGTAAGTCATCTTCTTATCTAATATCGACACGATTTATTGGAAATCTTGCGAACATTTCAATAAAATTATAAAGATTGTCTCTAATTATATTAATGACTGTTGTTATTATTGTAATATTTAAGAGGTTATTAAATATATACAGGATGATTCAAAAGGGTGGAATATTAAAAGTTTAGGATGTTCTAATTGATCGAAGTTGATGAAATTTGGAAGTTTTTCTAACAACCCCCTACTCGGTTATTTTAATTGAATAGGTGTATTTTTTATTGCTTTTTTTAATTCTTTGACAAAATCGAAGGAATATAACTGAAAGTTTTTTAGAGATTTCAGCTAAATTTTAAACTTTGCAGTGTGCGATTAAAAAATTCATAACATTGAAACTATTGCAGTTGAAAGGTTAACATTTGGCATTATTATAGCAAAAGAAATGTACTTTCCATCAAATCTTATAACATTTAATTATCTTTTAGCGTTTGGCTGAAATAAATTTTTCTTTCAGGCGATTTTCAAACTGAAATATCTTGTTTAGTTTAGATAGAACACCATATTTATTTTTATATGGGTGGATAGAAAAAAATCAACATTCCCTATAACTATCTTTGATAATTTTGCAGTTATTTAAAATTTTCAATTTCGTCTAATCATCTTCCATGAAAGAAAATGTGATAGGTCTATGCTTAACTAATTCAACTATAATGAAATGCATAGAAGGCTTGGCAAAATGACATTAATTGTTACAATTGAGGTTAATATTTAATAGTTTACTTGTTTTTTCAACAATTTTAACACATTCTACATGGATAAGAAATAAATCTAACAAATATTGATTAAATTAATTAACAATTTCTTCCATTTTTCTTCACTGAGATACTCTAAAATTAATTAATTAATTTCACGTTAATTGTGACAATTGAATTGAAACTTGTTTTGCTAAGCCTTCTATGTTTTACATTATTTTCAACGGAGGAAAATTTGACGAAACTAAAAATTCTGAATAACTGAAAAGTTACTGAAGATAGGTATAAAGAATGCTAATATAGCTCGATACAGTATTTGTTTCTCTATCTAACTATATAAAAAAATTATAGCGTTCAATTTAAAAATAAGCAAAATATTACAGTTTTCAATTAATGAAAGATAATTAAATACTGTATAAATTGATAAAAAGTACTCCTTAAATGTCAAGTTTCAACATTTCAGATGCTGTATCTTCGAAAATATGAAATTTTCAATCACTTAAAGTTAAAATATTTGAAAAAGTTTCAACATTACACCACCCTTCAATTTCGTCAAAGAATTCGGAAATGCAATAAAAAATGTGCCATTCTATTTGAAATAACGGAGTTTGCTAGAATAATGAAAATATTTTTTAACGGTTATTTACTAAATTTCATCAATTTGGATCAATTATAACTTCATATACTTTAAATACTCTTGAATCATCCCCTGTATATTTTCTATTTGGCATCTAGTTTTGTTTCGTTTTACTGGCCGTTAGCGAACAAGCCGCTGTATAAACCATTGGAAATTTCTGTATAATCAAGTACACAGCCCCCAAGTACATAATTATGGCAAAAGTCACAACGAGATCGAATACTGCCGGTTTTACACTAAAATAACAAAAAAAAAACAATTGAGCTACCATATGATAACAAAATAGATACCTATAAACGCTAACAATCCCTTTAGTCATATCATAGAAAACAAAATCCGGATCTCTCTTATCAGGCACAGCATGTGAGATCTTCACATCTCGTAGATATTTATTGAAAATATCTCTCAATGAATTGACTAGAACATTATCTTTATTACTCAACAATTGTTGTGATCGTGGTTGTAAACTTGAATAATTGATCCAAGCTTCAATGAAACTAGCATCAACATCCTAAAAATAATACAAATAATAAATCATTTTTTTTATAAAAACAAATTACCATCGTATCATCGGAGAATTTATCAAATGATGTATTGTAGATAAAACTGATTATAGCTTGACTAATTAATCTTGTATTTTCGATTAATTTATCAATATTTAAATTGTCTCTAGTATCTAATATTGTTCCTCTTGTTAATTCTTTATGACTCTTTAATGTTGATAATGTAAAAGCTGGTAAACGTCGTATACTATAACGTTCATGTTCCCATGCTAATGTATCTTCAGCTAAATTGATCTTTTTATGTACACCATCAATTGTAATACCACTATAATGATTTGCTGCTGTTTTTAATTCTTTAAAAAATAACGATGCTGGTGAACCGTCTTTTGGTGGTTTAGATACGTGCATATAGATTGAATCACCACTTGCTAAAGTATCCAAACACATTACAAATGATGCTTCCTATTGAATCAACAATTGAAAAATCAATTTGTAATTAACAAACGAAAAATTACTTGAATTATTGAACCGTCCAAGGCGTCCAATTGGTCTTCTAACCATTTCTTACTACCTTGATAATTAAATTTACCACCACCGGATAAGATAAAGACAACGTTATAACGGCCGCGCGTTTTCTGATCGGAATATAGTGTGGATAATAAACGGACGATTTCTAATAGGATTACAACACCTGAACCATTGGAATCGGCACCGAATGATAAATCCTACAAATTGTTTCAATAATTATAACGATTGAGAAACGAAGATAGAAAAATCTACCGGAGCGACACCAAAACTATCATAATGGGCAACGATTGCAATTGTTGGTATTTTACCATCTTGACTATAACCAGGCAAATATCCTTGAATTGTTGCAATTTTCACATCTTGTCTAACATTTGTTGTACTAGGTGTAACAACAAATTGATAACCATTCGCCGAAATTGAATTCAATAAAGCATCAGTAGCCGAATTTTTCAAATCATTACCAATTATCGCATTGATCTCATTGATTATTTGATCAAGTCTACTAGTCCATATTGAAAAATATACAGGTATTAAGACATCTTGCGCCAACATTGCATGCTCCAATAGTAATAAATGCTGTTTTTCTTCCGCATTCAATTTTGATAATTGATTGGGTAGAATTATTAATAGAGCACCAGCTTTTGCGCGTATACTACGATAATGATTAATTGTTAAATCTTGTAGTTTAACAACAACACAATGCCTAGATGTGCCCCAATTTGATAACGATTTGGCCTCCAAATTTAGAGCAGCACTACGTGAACCTACAATATACCAACATAACCTCAATTTTCAAACAAACAAGATTACAAATATTATATGGATTTGTTGTATAAATAATTATAGAAATTTAAACATAATTACCATGAGGTACACCGTGTAGATCGAAATGTTGCATACGATAGACTGGGAATTCATGTGATGCTAGAACAGGAGCTGTTGGTGAAATTATTATAAATATCGGTAATACAATTAAAACGTAATAAGGTAGATATCCTCTGAATAGT
>JAZBGW010000263.1:18922-31187 GCA_037464815.1 Mylabris variabilis
AATTATTGAAATACCGCTTTTTATGAATTATTTTATAATTATTTACAGTATTTAAATAATTATTTATGATATAGAAATCGTTTATGATTATTGTTGATTAATTATTATAGTATTAAAGAATTGAATGCGAAGGTGGCTGCGAATTGAGCATGAATTTTAGGGATTTTCGTGCCATCATCATTATTGCCAACGTAAATTATTAATTCTCTTAAATATAAAATACCACTTTTTATGAATTACTTTATAATTATCATTTACTGCATTTAATATATATTTATTTAAAATATAGAAATCGTTGATGCTTATTGTTGATTAATTATTGTATTATGGAACAAATTATTGACTATTGACTAATGCGGAGGTGGCTATGAGTTGCGTACAAAACAGGTGCGCACATTTGGTGAATGACGTTTATTTAGACAGCTGTCAGTGTTGTGAGAAGCTAGGATTTTTACAATTCAAATAATTAGTTTTGTTATAATTAGTTTTTGTGAAAAAAATGTCGTACGCGTATTTGTTTAAATATATCATAATAGGTGATACAGGTACGTGTTGCCATTAACAAGATTTTTTTATAAAAATACACAATCTGTATGCTTCTGTTATCATCATTTGAGATATACGCATTATTCATTACAACAATAGTCTTTTGCAGCTTTTTTTTTAAATAGCATTATAAACAATTATCTCAAAGATTTTACGTTTTATTTTTCTACTAATCTATTATTTTATACATTGTATATTAATTGTAGTTCTTTTGTTCTTTTCTGATTGTCCATTATCAAAATTATAAATTTAACATTTGTTCATCTGTAATATTGTACAGGTGTGGGAAAGTCATGTTTGTTATTACAATTTACTGATAAACGTTTCCAACCGGTTCATGATTTAACAATTGGCGTTGAATTTGGTGCACGTATGATAACAATCGATGGTAAACAAATCAAGTTACAAATATGGGATACCGCAGGCCAAGAGGCATTCCGTTCGATAACACGTTCATATTATCGTGGTGCAGCTGGTGCATTATTAGTTTACGATATAACACGTAGAGAAACTTTTAATCATCTAACGACATGGTTGGATGATGCCCGTCAACATTCCAATTCAAATATGGTTATAATGTTAATAGGGAATAAAAGGTATAATGAAACATTTTTTAAAATTCAAATTAATAATTTTTATCTATAATTTTAGTGATTTAGAAAGTCGAAGAGAGGTGCGAAAGGAGGAAGGTGAGGCTTTTGCAAGAGAACACGGTCTAGTTTTTATGGAAACATCAGCGAAAACTGCAGCCAATGTAGAAGAAGCTTTCATCAATACAGCAAAAGAGATTTATGAAAAGATCCAAGAGGGTGTTTTTGATATCAATAATGAGGTAAGTTTATTGATACACAACACACTATTTCTATTGTGTTTAAATAGTGATTGATAATTTACAAATGAAAAAAAAAAACAAGCGGCAGGTATTATTTGAGAATTGTTGGGTGGGTTTGTTTCAGGCAAATGGTATAAAGATTGGTCCACAACATTCACCAACAAATCCATCTTTACCGGGTGCTGGTGGTGCGGGTGGTTCTCAAGGTTCTAGTTGCTGTTAAAGTACTTTATTGTTGTGGGTTTTTCTATTTAAACAAAATAAACTACCCAAATATCTATATAAGAAAACCCACGATTGTAACAAATTCATCAGGTTGATTGAATTTGTTGTTACATAAATTATTGATTCTGATTTCTTTACACATAAAACGAAACATTTTTAGTCATTATTATAATAATTTCTCAGTCAAAAAGTCGTACAAAAAGGGGTGAAGACAGAATATATCAATGTATAGTAACGATATTGGCTGGTATTAATTTATGTAATAAACTGTAAACAAAAAAATATATAAATATTGTGATTTTTATGTTAATCTCTTCAGATGAGTACAGTTGAAGATTAAAGATAGTGAATTTTATAAATCAAATTATCTTATGGCTGGGACACATAAAGGATTTTGCGAATAACGTAGAGGTTAAATAATTGTTGTTCACCTCTGGTACAAGCTGTAAATTATTTGCTTCTAACCATAGTATAATTTAACGTTTTAGATTCACTATTTCTATTCCTCAATTATACGGAGATTTATGTTTTATTGTTCATCGGAAAAAATAATATCTTCTAATTCTTCTCATCTAAAATTTTCATTTAATAGCGTGTTTTGGCGTGTTTCTGTTATCAATTTTATTGAAAAATCTAGTAGTGTAACTCTAAATGGAGTAAATAAATTTATAATGTAAGACGTAATTTTTTATGTAAGCTTCTAATATAACCAAATATATTTAAATTGTATGGTACAATACTGTTTTTCCTGTGTTTATTCAAAAAAAAAAGCAAGAAATATTAATGAATCATTCTGAACTTTGTTCAGGAAAAACAATAATTCTAGATCGTTTCATTTTCAAATTTACCGCTTATAATAATAAAGATTGCGCACAATTCTAACCAATCACATCAATAGTATAATGATTGAAGGATTTCCGGTAAGATGGCGGAAAAAACGATACACGTTATACAGCAGCAAACAAAACCTATAAAAATTTTAAAATGGAAAGTTTGTGAAGGTAATACAGTATCAATTGGTCGTATATTGTTATTATATGATTTTGATGGGGCTGAGAAATCGGAACAACGTAAGTTGAAACTAACACAGGCTGGTAAAGTTTGTAAAATTGTTGCACAGGAAGGCGCCATTGTTGAACCAGGGTAAGCATCATATTAGAAATAAAATTGGCGGTAGAATTTGAAAAAAAACCAACACGAAAATGTACATTTTTAAATTTCAGTGGAATTTTATGTGAATTGGAAGAATGTCGACATCCAACAATAATGAATGATATGTGTGCTGATTGTGGGACAGATTTACGTAAAAATGATGAAACAACAACAGCATCCGTACCAATGGTGCATGCTATACCTGATTTGAAAGTTAGCGAAGAAGTATTGAATATTTGCGTGATCAACGATTTAAATATATTAATAATTGATGTATTTTTATAGTTGGCACAGAAATTGGGTAAAGCTGATACTGATCGTTTGATTAAAGACAGGAAATTGGTTTTATTGGTTGATTTAGATCAAACTTTAATTCATACAACAAATGATGATATAGCACCAAATATTAAAGATGTCTATCATTTTCAATTATATGGACCAAATTCACAATGGTATCATACTAGATTGAGACCGGGTACACATCAATTTTTAAATCACATGTTTCCATTATACGAATTACATATTTGTACATTTGGTGCTAGAAATTATGCACATACTGTTGCCACTTTTTTAGATCCATCACAAAAATTCTTTTCGAATCGTATTCTATCGAGAGATGAATGTTTTGATCCAACTAGCAAGAAAGCTAATTTAAAGTACACAGTTTATAGTGGAAAATTTATAAATTTGATAAATTTTTTTTTAATTTGATTTTAGAGCTTTATTTCCATGCGGTGATAATATGGTTTGTATTATCGATGATCGTGAAGATGTCTGGTCGAATGCTTCAAATTTAATCCATGTGAAACCGTACCATTTCTTTAAACATACGGGTGATATCAATGCACCACCGGGTTTAGATAAGCATGAAAATGACGAAAAATTTGGTGTTGATTTAACAAAAATACAAAACAACAAAATTGGTGAAACATATGAAAAAATTGATAAAAATGGACAAAGTGATGAATCAAATGAAGAAATAAAAGAAACAAATGTCGAAACATCGAAAGATCCAAGTAAAGAATTGATAAATAACATGGAAGATGGTGAAATTAAACAAAATCAAAATAATGGTGAGCATAAAAGAGGTGAAAAAGTGAATGGTTCTTCTGATGAACAAATTCCAACGAATGATCTAAAAAAAGCAGAATTAAAAGAGCCGGATAAAACAGAAGACGATTTAATCGAAATAGAAGATCCAGATGATTACCTTCTACATTTAGAAGATATTCTCAAACGTATTCATAGAGCATTCTATGATGAATATGATGGAATGGAATCTGGTCAAGTACCCGATTTGAAAAAGGTCATCCCGAAAGTTCGTAGTCAAGTTTTAAAAGATTGTAAATTAGTTTTTAGTGGTTTAGTACCGACACACGTTAAATTAGAACAATCAAAAGCATATCAAATTGCAAAAAGTTTAGGTGCACAAGTTACACAAGATTTAGACGATGATACAACACATTTAGTTGCTGTTAGACCGGGTACAGCTAAAGTGAATGCCGGCCGACGACGGAAAAATTTACAAATTGTAACACCCGATTGGTTATGGTGTTGTGCTGAACGTTGGGAACATGTATCCGAAAAGATATTTCCATTGAATAGTAAAGGTTCAAAAAACCGTCATCCACCGCCGCATTGCAGCAGTCCAGAACATTTAACAAATTATCCAGAACATAATACACCGGCAGCAATAAGAAAACGTACACCAAGTGGTAGATTTATGGATACGATAAATCCATTAATGTCATTCTCACAAGACGATATAGCCGATATGGATAAAGAAGTTGAAGATATTCTGGATGATGAGAGTGATGATGTATCAGAAGATGAGAAGAAACCAATGAAATCGACAGACTTAAAACAATTGGATGATGATAATAATTCGAGTAGTAGTAGTAGTAATAAAAGTAAAAATAGTGATGAGGATTTATTGAATAGTGAATCGCTAACAAGACTTGAACGTAAAAGGCGACATGATCTAGATCTTGGTGATGAAGGTGATGAGGATGATGATGATGAAGTACCTAGTGTGAAATTTAAAAGAGGAGAATCAGTCGATGATGAATTGGATGTTGAACAATCATCTAATGAAAGTGATGATAGTTATGAAGCACCAGATGAGGGCGATGATGGTGATTGGAATATGATGGGGGCTGCTCTTGAACGAGAATTTTTGTCAAACGATTAAATTTTAAGAATAAAATATAGAGTTGTTAAAGTAATTCTATTGAAATTTACATTTCTGACAGTATTAATAGTAGCAATTACGATTGTAAAGGTTCTGTTATATACCTCTCTATTCATATAATGACGAGTTTGTTTGCGTTTAGTTTTTCTAAGATTTCACACTAGTTTCTATTTACATCGATATTATCAAATAATGTAAATTCTCAAATAAAGACTGTTGTTAACTAAACAGCATACGGATCATTTTCGCCCGATTCATGGTATTTGATGTAAGTCTCGCCATGTGTATAATCTTTTTTGCCTTCTTGCCAACCTCTTGGCGGTGCTTGATCGTATTTGAATGCATTCTCTGCTGTACCGTACACTTTACTGATTGCTTCAACATGTTCACGATACTTTCCAGCAACGACTTTTTTGCCAGTAATTGGATCTGTTATATCACCTAATGGATAGACAACTTTTTTAACCGTATGGGTAATCAAACGGGTCATTTTCGTTGGTAATTCTTCAATCAAAACAATATCACCGGTCTTGCAAACTTTTTGAGGATCATGTGCGTAAATGTACTCTTCTTTAGGGAAATACTGAAATATTTATCGCATTAATATGGAGGAGATGTAGTTTAAGTGGATCATACCATATGAAGGTTGGTGTCCAGTTCTAATTTCTTTATTTTAAATTTTGATGCATTCTGTTTTAAACAGGGCACACAACGGCCTAATAAAATTGCTGTTTTATAAACGGTTTGAGAACTCATTTTCCTATTTATAATTTGTGAAATATTTAAATAATTGAGGTTAGAAATAGTTATTTTCAATATTTAACGTTGGTTATAATAGACAGGTTGACTATCCTCAACGATAATACGCTTGTAATGATTGCTAGATCACGCATTTTTGTTTAACGTTGCCGCGACCAACTACATCATACTTAACATTCTTAACAAAGATAGCTCAATTACGCATTTTTGTCTGCGTGAAGGTCAAATCGCGCTCGCTACTACGTCACAGATAGCATATTCAATGTTGTCACTTTTAAAAATGTCTCCAAACACATGTCCTATTATCATAACAAATATAAAAATTTGAGTAAAAATACATTTTTAAGTGGAAATTCAGACTTGTTAGTCGTTATCTAATATTACAATATTTTTTTGTATGTTATATAGTTATATTTGAGATTTTTGAGAAAGCTTATAAATAAATAAACAATATAGAAAAAAATATGTTATTATTGTTTAAAAACATAAGTTTTCAATTAGTTTTATTTGAACAATTTTCTTGCGCTAGTTGTTTTATAATAATTTCAAATGAAAAAGAGTTGGAATTTTGGAGTCAATTCTTTTTCGATTGTAAAGCAACAGTTATTTATACCAGAGGTCTTGTAAGTTGATCACTGATATGTTTGACAACTTTGCACATTTATTAGTAAACAAACATTTGAGAAACACACAAATCGAGGTTATAAACATAAACTAATTCCCTAATACGAAATCAAGTGAAATTTGGGGAAAAAAGAGGATTGTTTTAATACTCCAACAATTATTTTTTTAAATATTACTGTATTTAATTTATCTTTAAGTCTTTGTTGATTTAAGAGATATTGTAGTTTTCAATTAGAATTTATAATAAATTTTCTTGTAATCTTCAATTTTTTAAATTTTCTTTGTTGCTGTTGTATTTTTCGACCTTTTATTATTTACTAATTAATTAAGTAATCTATAAAGATTTAACACAATTGCTAATAAGTAATAAAAATAAACTAAAATAACAGACGAAGACAAAAATATGTTTAATTTTGGTAGGAAGCCACAATTCATACATCACATCGAGTTGAGTCACGTGTTTCTGCAAACAACATTGCAGCATAGAAAACTAGCAACCTTAGTAGTATATTTTCGTTGGCTATTCTGATATGTCAACACTGTCAAAACTTTAATATACCCCATCAGATTTTCTGGTGTATTGACTGTATTGACTTAAATTATACACCAACAGCGCCTGATTCACGAGTATCGTAAACAAAACGAATATAGCCCATAAAGGTCACTAATTATTTGTTAGAGTTTAATTTAATTTTGTTTATTTGGAGGATTTAATTTAGTTACTTTTACAGTTGTGGTCAATACACTAAAAATGTTGATGTTGTTTATCTGTGTGGTTATAAAAAAATACCGCCATAGTTCTAGTAATACCAGCCAAATTGAGTAAATAATGCAACGTTTATCAACTTTCTTATTGTCAAGTTTCATAAAAAAATGCTGATAAAAAGCCCCGATATCAGATATCAGCAAGACAGCAAGTATATTGCCATGATAAAAGCATTGAGTGAGCTACACCTGTTTTGCCATAAGTACGTGTAGTTGAATGATTCAGTATATTATATGTATAGCAATGATAAAATTGTAAGTTTCCTGATTTATTATCTGTTAAAATTGTGTAACAATCATCTATATTTCATAATAGGTAAACATAATTATGACTGAAATATTGAAGAAGAAAATCTATAAACAAACAACTCTTAATTGTTATTTGAAAGTTAAAGGAAACGTTGATCGTTTTGCTGAATTGACACAACGAAAATATCGTAAAAGAAGATCTTTAAACATTCCAAAAATGAATGATAACGAAAGCGATATCTTTACCAACTGTAGTGATGATACACTAACATTTATTGGTGAATTAAAATTGAAGAAAGTACCATTACCAATACCGATTTGGTCGGATGAAGAGGACGACAATAATAACAATAACGATAATAGTTTTAGTGAGGTTAAGGAACATGCAACAACATCAACACCAAAAGTTGAATGTAAAAGGAAACCCAAGGGAATTTCGGAATCGATTGCATCAACCAGGTACTGTTTTGTGTAAATTTCGATCAATTTCTTATAAATATTTGTTTTTAGTGCCATGAACTCATCGAATTCTAGTGATGATTACAATACTACTGCAAAAACAAAAATTAAAATATTGGATAATACGTTGATTAAATCACCTAAAATTTCACCAAACAAGAACGGAAACGTTACGATAAAAGAGAAGAAACTTAGTTATCATGAAGTGAATGTTATGCAAGAACTGCTGAAAACAGCTGAAAATAACAACAATATCAAACATCTATTGACAATTGATGATAAAAAGAATCTAACAGAATTCCTCTCAATGGATCGAAAATATCAATTTTTAATAATGAAACTGTTTACATATCGACCCATTTGGTATAATATTTTCAAATTTTCCGGACGTATTGATTTGTCCTTATCTAAAGATGAAATTAGCGTATTATATCGTAAATTACAAGAGAAATCTTTTGTACGTACTTTGAATACGGATGATGTTGATGATAATCTGTTGACTTTGCTTGAAAATATGGATTTATTAGATTTAAAAAATGTGAGTAAGAAGATGAATTTAAATAACAGATCATTAAAGACCAAAGAGACTATAATTAAACAATTGATGGATATTTCCACAAAACAAAGTACATTATCAGGCAAAAAGATGGTAGATGTAATTAAGGATCATGTTAAAAAAGAGATGGGTTATTGTATACAATTGACTGATAAAATTCGTCATTTCCTTTATAAAATGTTTCTATTAAACACATTTACCAATCCGAAATTCTATCAACCGCGCGACTATTTCAACAGTGTTGGATATTTGAATGTGAAATTTCCGGAATTTGATATCAACGACTATCAAATATTCTATACGGAGTTAGAATTTCGCACGTAATACTCGAGTATATTTATAAATATACAGGGTGCGTCCTAGTGATGAGCCATAAAAGAATAAGAAGTTCTAAGTAATGAATGTTTTTTAAATTTGGTGTGTAATCAATGTATCATTTTTCCGCCTGAAGTACCTTTGGAAAATATTTTTATTGTTCAAGCAATCCCAGTTATACGGGGTAATGCACCCTAATCTCTTATTTTAAATGGAATAGTATATTTTTATTGCATCTTTAGATTGTTTGATAAAATTGAAGGGGACTTTGATAATACAACCTAGGGTCTAAGGCTGAAAGTTTTTCAGATATCCGGGCTTTTTATGAAATTTTAAGATTTGCAGTGTTTGATTAAAAAAATCATAATTTTCAAAATATTGCGGCTAAACTGTTGATATTTGGAATACAAATAGCATAAGCAATGGACTTACTAGTAAAGCTCACAGCGTTTAATTATCTTTCAGCGTTTTTCTGAAATTAATTTTTTAATTTCCTATAACTATCTTTGATAATTTATAATTTATTTAAAATATTTAATTTCGTCCAATCAGCTCCCTTGAAAGAAAATTTAAACGGTCTAGTCGCCTATGCCATATTAATTCCACTTAAATGAAATGCATAAAAGGCTTAGCAAAATGACATTAATTGTTGCAATTGAGGTTAATATTGTCTATGTTAATATCATTTAATATTTGATATTTTGCATTTTTTTCACAACTTTGCACAAAAGCAAATGCAATAAATATTGATTCAACTAATTATGAATTCCTTCCATTTTTTCCATTGAGATAGTTTAATAGTATATTAGAAAATTATTTAATTATTTTCATGTTATTTGTGACAATTGAATTGAAACTTATTTTGCTAAGCCTTGTATGTTTTACATTTTTTTCCAGGTGAAAAAATTCGACGAAATTAAAAATTTTGAATAACTGAAAAATTATTAAAGATAGGTACAGGCAATGCTAATACAGTTCGATGCAGGTTTTTATTCTCTATCTAACCATATAAAGAAAAATTATATTGCATTTACAATAAGTGAAATATTCCAATTCGAAGAATAGCTTGAAAGAAAAATTTATTCCAGCTAAACGTTGAAAGATACTTGAATGCTGTAAGACTTATGGAAAGTACATTATTTACGCTATTAGAATTCCAAATTTTAACCTTCTAATTATTATAGTTTCTGTATTATGAATTTTTATAATCGAACATTGCAAAATTTAAAATTTCGCCTCAAGTTGAAATAACTGAAAAACTTTAAGCGTTAGACTGTAAATTGTATTACCAAAGTCCCCTTCGATTTTATCAAAACATTTAAAAAAGCCATAAAAAACATACCATTTCCTTTAAAATAAGAGAGTAGGGTGTACTACCCCGTATAACGGGGGTTGCTAGAACAACGAAAATATTTTCCAAAGCTACTTCAGACGGAAAGATGGCTATATACCAAATTACAAAAACATTCATTAATTAGAACTTCTTGTGCTTTTAAGGCCTATGACTAGGACACACCCTGTATGTATTTGTTTTAATAATAATTAAATTTTTAGTTATATGAATGCAATTCAGTGTGAATTAGATATGGAGAAAGCAGTCGTAAAGAAAGATTCTGCATTTTTACACAGACTCTGTACGGACGCTTTCAGTACTGTACAATCTTCAACTGGGTAAAAATATACAATTAACATATTAATAATAATTAAAAATATTGTATTGTAGATCAGTAGATGAATCACGTCCACCTTATCTGAGATATTTATCAGCTTATTACAAATACATCTCAATAATATCAAAATATTGCGACAAATTGATTGTTCAATATTACAGTGATGTGTTGGAATGGTTGAAATATTTCTTAACGTTAGAAATCAACCATCATAAAAGAGCCTTTTGGTACATTAAATTATCATTAATTTACACAAAATATTTAAAACAATATGAATTTGTAAGTTGTATAATAATTTTTATTAATTATATATTAATTTTGTTATAATTTTAGGCGGCTGAATTGATAATTGCGGCATTCCAACAAGACAAACAAAAATTCACCGATGTAGAATTACATGAATTGGCTAAAAGAGGCAAAATACTTCACACAAAAACTTATAAAGTTCCACAATTATTTTTAGATCAAATAGTCGATTTATCGCCACCATCGTGTGATCGAGAATGGCCTTGTAGAATAATCGAAAGACGTGCAATGAGAACGTAATTGATTCAGTTTAATTAGGAATTTGATTAATTATTGTAATTTTTTTTGCCTTTTAGAAATGAATCTGGTAGAAAACGGAAATACGTTGAGGATGATGGTAATGGTGGCAAACAATATTCGGATGTTGAACAAGTTGCAATTGAACATTATCGAGGTGAAGGATATACGGATGCTGTTCATGTTGAAAACAAATTAATGTGTGCCTTATTTAATTTATTCTTTTGGGATATAATTTATGACAATTCGGTTATTGGTGTTTTAATATCAAAAGTACAAATGTGGCCATTAGATTTCTATACACCGTACTTTTATTTAAATCGTAAAGAATTGATTGAGCAACGTTTAAAACAAATATCGACTGAATGGACACAAGAAGAATACATTAAATTTGTTGAAACTAAATTTAATAATCATTCACATGAAGCTTCGATTTGTAATATTGATGAATTCATCAAAGATAACAATATATTGAACGAGATACTTTCATGTATTGATCGAGAATTATTGATGAAAATCTTTCAACGAATGGTAACAAATTTTAAAATGTATAGTAGTGGTTTCCCCGATTTGTTTATTTGGAGTTTATCGGACAAGAAGGTAGGGTATATTTTATAAATCTTCGAATTTTCACGTAGTTCTCATATGTAATACCACAAGGACGATTAATTTTGATAATTTGCAGTTACCCTGACAACATGTTGTTCAGGAAAAATCACTAAACAACGTGCTATCGAGGTAACCTTGAAAATTTGATGGATTTAAATGATTATAGTCGTTGCCAAATAACTTTGACCTTCAAAGACTAACGAGTGAACTAATAATTGTCTTTTAAAAGAAATCTCATTTTTTTTTAAATATGTTGCACAGAACTAAGATAGGTAAGCATTCACTTGTCTCGATCACGAGAGTGGATTTGATTTATATTTGTGAAAGTATTGAAGTTTTTGAAATTTTTACTTGATTCTGAGCTAGGGTTTTATACTATTATCTGGCAAATGCCTGGAAAACAATTTGTAATTGATTTGTTAAATATTTTGAGCGCAAAAAACAAAATATAACAATATACATTAGTCAAATACCTGATAATAGTTTTCGTCTTTTAGTTCATACGTTTCTTAATGGCGACCGGAGATCAAATTTATTTGGCAACGACTAGAGTTTGGATGGTATACGGAGGATTAAGGGGATTCCGGAGACAATTGTCGATTCGGAAAAATTCTTAAACATTAGGAAAGCTCTTTCAATTTGCTATCTATATTAATTGATAAATATTGAAAATCGATAATGTATGCAAAGTTTTAGCCAGTTATGAAGGAAAATGTACGAAAAAAAACCGGGTCCAAGAGGTTTCTCTGCCATTCAGAATTTTATCATAT
>JAZBGW010000264.1:1686-31126 GCA_037464815.1 Mylabris variabilis
GTAATTGTACGTGTCCATACGATTTGTCTTGTTTCTCGTCGTATCGCCAATGTTTTATGTTCAGCTTTCTTTCTTAATGAAAATTTCGTTACTAATGTACCACGTTCTAATTGACTAATAATTTGCTCCATTTCTGGTATATAACCAGAACCGGATGATGATGAGAATGCACCATTAAATACACCAAACATTGTACTAATCCGTTCGCGATCCAAACTGGAAGAATTAAAATTATTATTGTTGTTATTATTGAACCGAAGACTAGAAACTATATTCTTCATTTTTTCATTCATATAGTTAGGAATTATTATGAATGAATGAATGGAGACAACCTTTAGTTATTTTCGTATAATAATAGACTGAGATAAAAATAAATGGATTGTGATAAAATGATGGATAGATAATAGGGTTTGATAAAAATATAGCCAACAATTGTGTAACATAAGTACGGTATTTAGAAAGGTTATCTAGACAATGTAATTTAATAAAATTCATGAACATAATTAAAAAAAAAAACAATTTTGCAATATATCAACTAATTACCTTATCTAATCCATAATTATTCGAAAACTTTATTAGTAGATATATATCGAATAAAAATCAACTGATAAGAGTGATAAGTCAATCATTTCATTGTTAGAACAAAATACATACCTCACTTTCCCCATTTGATAAACAAATTGATTAAAATCAAATAAACCAAAATGATTCGAAGAATTTAACATAAACAAAGTTCCCAAAGAACAATTCCCAACTGTTCCCGTTTTCCCATCTATTCATATATGAATTCTAAATACACACACACAGACTCATACGTCCACACATTTATAAGTTATAAATAAAATTTTGTTTAATAACACAAAAGAAAATTGGCGAGAAAAAATAGTCATACAAAATAATAACAATGGCCATATGTTTATTGAATTTTGCGTTCTAAACTCAAATTGAAAGGTTTATAAAATTAAAAAATAAAACACATCCTCTCATATTAATCAACATTATTACGAATTAGATCCGGTCATATACAGATAGTGTCGAAAATATCACCAACTGATAAAGTGAATATTTAGGAAGCGGAAATGGAATTAAATCAAAATATTTGTTACCTCTCTCTTTCGTTTTTCGAAAATTTTAAAAATTATGTTTCAAATGTGATCGTCTGTTACAGAATGTCGGCCTGATTGTTTCCTCTTTTTTTTGTTACAATTTCTTCTCAATTAACCATTATTTTACTATAGTGATAGATTTCCAAGAAAATTCATTGATAAAATTGAGCAGTCTAATATTATTTAATTTATTTTATATCAACATTATAGATATGAATTTTTTATGGTTTCATTAATTGCAATTAAGAAAAAAATATACATTTGGAATTTGTTATAAGCTGTTAACCTACAATGATTTTGACAGATGCCACCGTAACCTTGACATTTGACAGAGTTAGGTTAACCGTAGCCCTCCAACTTTCTTATATTACAAATTTCCAACATTTAAGCAATACAATGCGATAAATATATTATTACAAACACTTATTTATGATTATTTTTAGTAATATTAAGTGAAATTGAGGATAAATGAAGATATAATTATTGAGAAACTTTTAGTATCTCACCAGATACGTGTTGGTAATAAGATCAATATGTTAGATGTAGCGTCACGAGCGCGGTACTTTCAAATTTTGATTGAACAATATTTCTAATATATAGAAAATGTTAAATTTATAAATTAATTATCAATAAATTCTTATTATTTCTCACAAAAATGGAGTATTTAAATGTATTACAAATTACGGCTTATGTTTTGATTTGAGGGGCATACACTAAATGTAGCGCAACTCAATACAAAATTAATAATTAAATTTAATCATTATTTTAGCACTTATAATCATGTTTGGCATTTTTTTTAATCGTCAATTATTTAATTAAGTTTCAATTATTGGAGACTTTATGTTTGACTAGATGAATGTTGGTGCAACTGGTCTGTTTAGTTTGAAAATAGCGCGGTTCTTTCAAATTCAATTCTCTAATGATAGTTACTAAATATGCGAAAATCTCGGGAATATTTACAATATTGAAAATACTAAAGTCAAAATTCTTGTCATATCAGATTAAAAGCAAGGATTGCATTTTTATTATGTAGGAAACTGTAAATTTAAGCTATTCATAATAATTATAATGATGAAATGTGATAGGCCAAGGTTTTGGTAATCCTTGTACAACAAAATGAATGATAATTACATGAGAAGAAGGAACTAAATTTGAGAGAGAATCAACGAAAAAATATCGGCTAAAATATTTCAAATTTCCATATTAAATGCTTATTAAAATATCTTCACTATTATTCATTTGAAATCAAGACTTAAGTCACAACCTTGGCATTTTCGACTATCAACAATAAACAGATTCATAAGATTTATTGTAATGTCCTTATTTATATTATAATTTCAAACAGAAATGGTAAAAATGCGGCATTTAAATTTATTAGACTCGATTTATAAAAAATGAATTCCCAAATTGCCAATATTTATGATATTTTGATTAAAACAAACATTATTTTTTTTTGTAAAACAAAAGCAAAAGTGAAAAACGACAAACACGGGGCGAATTCCTTCCAACAAACTCCCCGCTTGTAAATTTTTTACCTTTCACCTCGTTTATACCCAGCCCATCTGGTGTGTTGTCTTGTCTTGGTCTCTTCAACGAAATAGTTAATCGTAGAAGTTGATGGTAGCCAGTTGTTTGTGTGGGTTCAAATTACCTTTTTGTCGGTGAATGAATTAATTACGGATTCAGTGCTCACTCATCGGACGTGCAAAGAATCCTCGACGACTTCTTCTTCGGCGACGAAAGCTTTCAATTGTGTGTAGAACTTTTCCAGAGACAATCGCCAGCTAGTAGAGTGTGATATGTGTTGTTTTTGATTATTTTCAAAATTGAAAATTTCTCGAGAAAACAAAATAAGGAACAGCAAATAAAAGAATTTTCGGTGATTTTAATGAGTCGATAACTGGACGGAAAAATGTCGGTGAGTTTCTAATCGAATTTTTTCTTTCTTTTAGAGCAATCCGAAAGAAAACTGGTTAGATTTCCAGTATCGATATTGTTAATTCGGGGGGACAGAATTAATCGATAATGAGGTCGTGTTTCTTTAAAATATTAATTTTGATTATGACATGGTGAACGCTTAGTAATTACATCGATTGATATCCTTGTAAATTGGCACGAATTTCCCAATCGGGCAATTAGTAGAGGATATTTGATATTGGCCGGAAATTTCAATTAGTTTTTTTCAAAAAAAGAGAAAAAGATGAGAATTAATAAACGATTCAGCCTTGTTGTACAAATAATGATGATTGTATGCAAATTTTCTTAACAAGACAAATTTCTTTGGTGATGGTGTGAAATAGCGGTAAACTTTTTTGATAATGCTGCAAATTCATCAGCAGCGTTATCAATTGGAAGAGAAAAAATTGCGAAATTTAAGCTCTCTCTTTTTTCTGCAAGGTTTGATTTGATTCTCGATAGATTTGATACTGAATAAATAATTGAAAAAATTTCAAAAATTCCGTTTAGATATTGGTAAAGATAGAGAAAGTGGTTGTCGAACACATATATCGGATATAAATACACAAATTATTACAAAATTACCGCAATTGTTTGTTTCTTTTTTAAGCTACAAATATAGCCAACATTCTTCTAATGCAATACTTTATATAATAACGAATAAATTAATGTAAAAGAAATGCGAGTAATTAACAAATTTCTCTACAACACGGTCGTGTGTGTTTCTTGTAAGATTTCTTTTCCATTTCTAGAAGAACCAGAAATGTCTTGTGGGCTGCTTAAGTGGAAATTGTTGTAGGTTTTTAAAATAATTATTATTTTCCTTTACAATACAGATAATAATATGATGATGTTACTATAAACTTGTATTCAAAATAAGGCATTTATCGCCTTATAGAGAGGAGACGTTTCGATGAACCTGAGAGGCCCGTTTGGAATTTTATATGAGTCATTTTTAAGAAAATTGCCAAAACACAATCGTGGTAACAATCAGGAATTTGTTTTCATCAATCTTCACATAAAAACAACTATTTTTAGTTTACTTTTGTGCAACGACCTTTGTTTTGAAGATACAGAATTCAACCTTCCTTTCAAATCATTTAAATTTAAATCTCCATAGGGGCTTCAATTAAAAATAATTTTCTCAAGATGATAGAAACTATATAAACCTTGATTAGTTTTGATGATGTTCGGTGATTTGTTACAAAACAAACCCAAGGAAATTGGTTACAAAAATTTTCGAATTTGTATGAGAAAAATTTGATTCTTTACAATGAAATCATCATACTTTGCGGTTGTTTATAGAACAGATTTCAAATCGTTTCCTTCTTTCATTTAAAAAAAATTGCAATAAAATTGGAAAAACATGCGGTTGAGATTTCTCAACATTTGATACCAAATCTGTCCGTGATAAGGTTTCTTCTCTTACAAAAACACAAATGTTAAAGAAGCTCTTCCGGATGGGGCTCATAAAACTTTACTAAAAGATAAAGTGACAGCCTGTAAATCGAAACTGTACCACGAAAACTAACACTAAAGGCTAAAAATAGCGAATCTCTGCCCTCTTTTGATTACGTTAAATATTGTATGGCATAAACTGGAATTTGATCTTGCTGAACGAAAATCGTGCAATTTGAGAATTAGATATGCTTGTAACTTGTTATCAATACATGATTTTAACTTTCACAAAAATACTAGTTACGTTTCGGATTGAAATGTGGAAGATTTCGTAGTAAGAAAAGTGAATTTTCAGGGCGGGCCCATATACCTTTCTTTTTCCGTGCTCTATTTATGCCAAAAGTAAAAGAATCATTTTGTAAAACCAAAAATTTAATCAAAATACATTAATAAATGATGACACAATTCAATTTTAAATTTGTTCAAAATTTAACGATTGATTTACTCATTTTTCCAAAAAAATCTCTCAATTTTATCTTATTTCTATTATTTGTTAACAATTTTCAATTTGTTATAAATTATTTAAAAACAAATTGATAAGAACCTTTCAAAAACTTATAAAAAACATTGATTGTTCATTTATAAATGATTTGACGAACGATTCCAAGAATATTTCAAGGATTTGAATGGGGGCTCACTAGAGATCATTTTTGCAAAATTAGTACCTTGTGGCTCATTTGAGACAATGATCGTTTTGGGCAATCTAGCGATTTTAAAAAACGAGCTAAAGACTAACTAAAGAATAACTTGAAAACTCTCCCAACATTGATTTTTTCCGTTTTTCTCCACTGTATTCTAGAAAAAATGCGAAACATTGTCACCTGTTTCAGAATAAAATTGGCTCGTCTTTGAAAATCTCGATATCATCAGAAATGAGCATTTTTGAACGACTGAGATTCTACTTTTGCTAAAATGTACTCAAGGGACCCTCCTACAAATTATTGAAATATTTTCCGAATCGACCGTCAACTAATAGGAGTTTCATACGAATCGTGTACCTCTAAAAAAGCACCGCTGTATGTAGGATTTGAAGATGAGCTTTAAATTCCAGAAACCAGAAACATATGCAATCATAATAAGTTTGTAATATAATTTTTATGAGATAAGACTTCGGGAGTCTTATTTATATATACCTACAAAGAATTAATCAGTTAATTCTACACCTCACAATTTGATCTGAGCATAACAAAGCCCAGCATAATAACAATCAAACTCATTATTCTCCCACTCTATTAGGCTATAATTTAACTGTAATTTGTGTTACAAGCAGTCTTGATAAGCATTATTTTCTAAGACTGACTCATTGTAAGTTGCCACGTGACAACATGAAACTCTGAATCAGTTATCCTGAAGTTGATGTGGAACATCTTCAGAGCAGGTGTACTTGAGAGATTTTTGAACCAATTCTCCCTATTTAGATTAAATTGAATAACTGGATGATGAAATTCTCTACGGAGCGTGTTCTTTCCAATACAAGAAGTGTTTCTATATACTTATGGCATTTCCTTTCTATACCTTTATAAACCATTAAACAAGTGCATAATATTGTTGCAAACAACAAATAACATTTAATAGAACCAAGTAACATGAACACATTTATTGAATCGTGATTTTAAACCTTTCCAGTCGAATAGCATAAGAAAAAAATTAATCGTAGAAAGAATGCGACCATGAACTAGATCTCGTTTAATTACATTTTTGTTTCATTATTTTGGGTTTGATTTTCTAGAAATTCGTTCTGATAAAGACAATATTGGAATGTATTAGTGTCGAAGGTGAACTTGTCCTTTACTTAAACAACCACAACTTTCAATTTCTATCATCATAATCATCATCATTATTAATGTAAGAGTTTACGTTGCAACAATAAAATGTTACAACAGGACAAATTCTACAGGTGTGTCGTGTTATTCTTATACCTATTACATTTATGATAAACTGTTGCTTCCAGTTAATGACTAGAGGCGATTATTTATAGAGGAAAGAAACGTCTATATTTATAGGATTAATGCTTAATTCGTGTGTATGTATACAACAAACACAAATATACACTGTTCGTTCAGTGAAAGTTTTCGAATTTCACCACTTTCACTAAAAATGTTTCAAACCAAACACATTAAACAGTACAGATAAACGTAATTATGTAACAATTAAGATGTGATTCTTTCGATTAAGTGTAAATATTTGAGAAATCGATAAGGTCACGGTTACTATTAAGAGAACTAACATTTTGCCCTCCCTAGTAGAGAATAGAAGGTAAAATTATTTTGAATACTCCGTCTTCCAGTCTAGACATTGGAGAATTGGTGCAATATTGATTCCAATTGCAACAAATTATCGAAATTGCGTTAGAAATATGCAATGGATTCACAAGTTCATTGACTTGTTTAAAAATAATTAACATGCAATCCATGTAATAGTCCAAATTAAATTTAACTAAAATTACGACAAGAAACTATTACTATTACGGTAAATAAAAGAGTAGGTTGATGAATGAAAATTTGTACACCGATTTTCATAATGTTCAACAGAAAGAACGATTTTTCTTGTGTTATTAAGTAGTTACGCCAAGACAACAATTGTAAAACAAACGGTTTTTGTTCTTAAGTAGAACAGGAACTACATAAGAGGAAATCACGTCCATCTTTCGCCATTCAGGATATTCAGGACCTTTACAGAATACATAAAATTGTAGAACCGAAAAAACAATCTAACAGTACTTGTACCGTATTTTTGATTATAAATTATTTATAATTTTGTCTAGAACTCAATAAATCAATATAGATAATTAATTCGAAATTAATTACATTAGAGAAAAGTTAATGAAAGTCATTTGAGAAATAATTCGCTTCAACAATAGAAACAGTTTGAGAATTATAATGAAAAAGAAAGGGTCGCTTTTCTAATTTAATAAATTTTCATTTAACTGTTCTTCATCATACAATAATAGTAAATTTATGTATTCCTCCAATACTTTCTATTAATCTTTGAAATAAAGTCTTAATTGCGAAACAGATTCCATAAGATTGTTTAAAACAAAATCCCTCTCCCTTCTAGACTGAATTCTTTCAGTTTCGAACGTAACAAACACCAATTATGTCACAATTTTCTAAATTATTCTCATCCTTAATAGTGGCACTACCGATATTTTTACCGACCTGAATTTTCATGAAAGAGATTCTGTTTAGTTCCGCAGTCTTAATTGCCTATTGTTTGTTCTAATAACAATTGTTTTTAATAGCCTTGTAGTAATAGTGACAGTAGCAGTATTTTAATATCATCAGGGTGTAAATTGCTGAATTGTTATAAAAGTCCTTGCTGGTCAAAATAGAAAACAATTTGAATTTATAAAAATCTCCCAGGTTCCCATTCGGTTACTTTACAAATTCGCCTAATCAGATAAGAGCACTGAAGGTTGACATTATGAAAGATTCCCATATTAAACAACTTAACAATAATTAAATTTTTGTATAAAATATGATTTCAGGCGGACGTCTGTCGATGGTTGATTCTACTTGCCGTCACTTTTCTGTTTTATGTAGATGAGACAAGTAAGTTGACGAAAATTCGCATTAATTGAGATTGAAACGATTTCAAGGCGCTCCAGATGGAGACACGCCTAAAAATATGACATATTACAAGACTTTTGTGACATTTTTTTTACCGTTACAGATTCCAAAGAAATCCGTGTAGTCTGTTACTATACAAATTGGTCTGTTTACCGACCAGGAGCAGCAAAATTTAGTCCACAAAATATCAATCCATACTTGTGTACACATTTGGTTTATGCATTTGGAGGTTTCACAAAAGAAAACACACTGAAACCGTTCGATAAATATCAAGATATCGAAAAAGGTAAGCAAACAAAATGAACAATTGTTAAACATATAATTAGAGGATTGTTGTATTTTAATGTAAATTTTTCGTATGTATTTTAAGTTGGTGATCAGATCTTGTACAAGGATTATGTAAATCACTTCTTTTCATGTGTATTCGTAACGACGAAACAATAGGTGGTGATTTCATTCTTCTATATGCCGACTAAATAGAAATATTGTTTAAACAATCTCAATTTAGAGAAAGTCGTTGGAATTTCGAAAATTCTACGTAAAAATCTTCAGTTTTGTTAAAACAACAACTTTCCGAAATTCAATCAACATAAAATTAATTAAAATACGGAAATTGTTATAATTACATAAGAAAACCACACCTGTTTGTTTTTGTTTTTGTACGAATATTTGTCTGTGTGGCCTTAACTGAAAGACAACAATTTTATTTTTGTTTCAAGGTGGTTATGCGAAATTCACCGGCCTAAAAACCTATAATAAAAACCTAAAGACCCTGTTGGCAATCGGTGGCTGGAATGAGGGCTCATCAAGATTCTCCCCGATGGTAGCCAATCCTGAACGCCGTAAAGAATTAGTTAAAAATACGATAAAGTTTCTACGACAAAATCATTTCGATGGCTTAGATCTAGATTGGGAATATCCCAGTTTTCGTGATGGTGGTAAACCGCATGATCGTGAAAATTATGCACAATTAGTACAAGAATTGCGTGAAGAATTTGAACGAGAATCAGAGAAAACTGGACGTACACGGTTACTGTTAACAATGGCCGTACCAGCTGGTATTGAATATATAAATAAGGGCTATGATGTGCAGAAATTGATGAAATATTTAGATTGGATGAATATTTTGAGTTATGATTATCATTCAGCTTTTGAACCGGCTGTTAACCATCATGCACCCCTTTATTCGTTAGAAGAAGATTCTGAATACAATTACGACGGTGAACTCAATATTGTAATGCATAAAAATAAGCGTACAATTTAAATAATATTAAACTTATACATTTTTCAGGATTACACAATTAAACACTACCTGAAATTAGGCGCAGACCCTAATAAACTGGTTTTAGGAATACCAACATACGGCCGTTCGTACACATTATTTAACCCAGATGCAAATGAAATTGGTGCACCAGCCGATGGTCCCGGTGATATGGGTGAAGCAACACGTGAAAATGGCTATTTAGCCTATTACGAAATTTGCGAAAATATAAAAAATCAAGATTGGGAGGTTGTACAACCGAATCCAACCGTAATGGGCCCTTATGCGTACAAAAATAACCAATGGGTTGGTTATGATGACGATCAAATTGCACGTAGAAAAGCTGAATACGTTGCTGAAAATAATCTGGGTGGTATTATGTTTTGGTCAATCGATAATGATGATTTCCGTGGCAATTGTCATGGGAAGCCGTATCCTATTATTGAAGCCGCTAAAGAAGCCTTAATTTCAGCTTATGGGTATAATTTTTTACAATTTTCATTAAATTATATATTTTAATTATGGTTAATTTTTAGATTAACCGAAGAGAATTCAGTTCAACCAACATCGAAAACGATCAAAAGCAAAACAAGAACGCGACCGTCAAATCGAAAAACCACAACCGCAGAACCTGAAAAGAAGGAAGTTGTAGTTCCTAATCGAAGAAGAAATCGGTAAGTTTAACATACCACTGAAAAAATAAAGATAATAATAAACAAAAATTCTAGAATTAAGCCAAAAACATCTTCGAGCTCAAGACTAAAATCCCGAAAAGAATCTCAAGTTACAACCACTGAAGGTAAAGTGTACAGCAGTTTGGAATTGATAACACCAAGTTACACAACTCCAGCACCACCTACAACCCCCGATCAAGGTGGCAGTTTTAAATGTGAAGATGAAGGTTTCTATCCACATCCCAAAGATTGTAAAAAATATTATTGGTGTTTAAGTGGTCCTGGTGAATTCGGTATTATAGCCCATCAATTCACTTGTCCAGCTGGATTGTATTTTAATAAAGCAGCCGATTCATGTGATTATACACAAAATGTATTGTGCAATAAAAAATTAAGTAAACCGACAACTACAACAACAACTACTACTACTACAACAACGACTGAAAAACCGGCAAAAGCACGAGTTACTTTCAGATCCACAACAAGTACTACAACAACGACAGAAGCACCTTTCGAGGATGAATATGAATATGAAGATGATGTTGAAGATGAGGAGAATAATGATTCTGAGGATCCTAAAGTGATAAAAGAGCTACTTGACTTAATTAAGAAAGCTGGCGGTATTGAACAATTGGAAAAACAATTAAAAATCCATGAAGATGGTAGCGTATCGGTACAAAGTTCTGATACTACAACACCATCTTCAATAAGCAAAAATCTTGTACAAAGAGTTCTAAATAATGCAGCTAGAAGTAATATAAATAGAAATAAAATTAATACAAAATATAATGTAATTAATAGAAATAGTCGTGGTCCACAAAATGCTGGATTAGAAACCGAAGTAGAGGAATCAGAGAAAACACGAAGAAACAATAAATTAACTTATACGACAATTACACGGCAACGATCGACTAAAACTGATACAAACGATGATCAAGATGGTGATGATGATGCCAATAATGAAGAAGATGCAAAAGATGAAACTACAAAGAAAACAAAATACCCAGAATACGTAAATATCAGAAGAGGACGTGTTACTTCAACAACTGAAGAAACTGAAAACGACTTTAAGTAAAATTTCCATTAATTTTAAATTATTATAATTTTTTAATTCTCTACGTATTAAATTAGATTTTCGAGAAACAAAATTTTGGGAGAAGAAACAGATGATCAGGTGGACGAAGATGATGAAGAAGTAGAAGACGAGGAAGATAAGAAGTCTAGAAGAAAGCCATCGACTCCACAATATGTTAATATACGACGACAAAGGCCCTCAACAACCGAAGAAACTTCAACATCAAAGTAATTTAATTTAGGGTTTCTCTAATTTACATATTTTAATTTATTTTTAAACGGTAGGTACACGGCAATTAGACGTAGTACTACAACTGAAACTCCTGAAGATGATAACATAAATGCAACAAATCAGTAAGTCTTAATTATTATTAATTTCTCTCTTTTCTTATTTGTATGAATCTTATTTTAGATCTAAAAGGAGAGGAACTACTGTCGCACCCAAAGAAGAGAATTCAAAGTAGGATACAACTTTTTGGTCTTCTTAAAAATAATTATTTTATTTGTAGATACCAAACAATCCGGCGAGGTACTACTACGGAATCTGTTGTAAAAGAAATTTCAACAGAAAAGTAATTTTATTTAGTTTTAAGTAAATTTATACTTTTATAAATCAATATATGCATTTCTCTAGGCAAGAATTGATAACAAAAGATCCTGAAAAAGAAGCTGCAAGTGGAACTGAAACGTCGGAAATAATTGCTATTACGACAAGTCCTGAAAATATCAATATACAAACAATCTCTAATATTGGTGTAACAAATGTGGACGATGAGATAAATCAAACAACTCCTTTAATTTTAGAACCCCGTCCATTCTCATTATCATCATTATCATTATCATCATCATCAACACCTATTCCATTATCAACATTAACACCATCATCATCATCAACATCACAATTACCATCATCAACAACACCAATAACTGAAATAACATCGCGTGTAACAAAGGTGAGTGTAAATCATTTCAAAAAGCCAATAAGGCACAAAGAAACGAGCACACTTAGCACACCATCATCACGAACAAGATTTAGACTAACAACACCAGCAAGTGTAGCAACAACACCAACAATAAAAACAACAATACGACCAACAATTCAACGATCTAGAAAACGTTTTACATCAACAACAACAACAGAATCGGTATCGTATGATGAATATGATTTGAATCGAACATACCGACCATCAGAGATTGCTGATTTATCATCACTAACGGCTGTTGATTTTGGTGTTGTGAAAGACTTGAATCGCATTTCGAATCCACGAAGTAGACGAATAAGACCTTCATCAACGACAACAACGACTGAAAAACCTGAGGAGAGCTTGAAGACAAGTTCGAGAACGATACCATTGGCAAGAAAATTGATTGAAAGTGGTCAGTTTGGAAATAGTCGTAGAATTTTACCGAAAACCACAGAAGATCAGATTAATTCGAGTACGGATGTGAAGAGTACGCAACGAATACGGGCATTTGCACGTACGACTCCTCTTACAGAATCCACGACAGAAACTACAAAGAGTACATTACGGAGTCGTAAGATTATTCGACGATTACGACCAGTTACTAGTACGGAATCATCAATAAATAATGATCAGAAATCGAATAATTATTTTCTCGGTAAGAGACGTTTATCACGAACATCAGTACTACCATCATCGACAACTGAAAAAGTAACCGAATCCGTATTAAAAACAACAACTACGACAACAATAAAATCAATTGTAGATATTGAAAATGATACAGAGATAAATGATGTCGATTCTAATGATAATTCAGATGAAGATATTACTGAAGAAGGTGAGAATTTCAAATTATCAGAATCGAATATTCGCGAAAATAACGACATCAATAGTAGCAATATCATTCAATTTATTGGCGAGAAAATTGGGAAAACGTCGAAAGGTATCAAATCGAAAAATGAAGATGATTTTAAAATAAGATCAACAACTGAACCGCCAATTATAATTCGAACAAGGAAAATTATACGAAAATTGAAACCAACCGAACCAACGCCAATAATAATAATAACACCAACGACAGAGTCTACAATTGTTAATAATCGTCGAAGGAAAATTATTCGACGACTACGACCAACAACGGAAACGAGTAACGTTACAGAACCAACAATTCATATACGAGGAAGACCGTTCAGAAAACAAATTAGCAATGAGACAAATACGAAAGGTGTGGAAGAGAAGAAATTTACACAATCGAAATTTAATATTTTAGAAAAAGATAGGAAAATTGAAGAGTATGGTGATGAAATACAAAAGACTAAAAAATTACACTTGAATCGATCTAAAACAAAATTCCAATTACCGATAAGTTCAACAACTGAGAATATACGAAGAATACCAATTGATAG
Source organism: Mylabris variabilis (assembly GCA_037464815.1). Taxonomy (NCBI): domain Eukaryota; kingdom Metazoa; phylum Arthropoda; class Insecta; order Coleoptera; family Meloidae; genus Mylabris; species Mylabris variabilis. Next base: position 15,153 of record JAZBGW010000264.1, read on the forward strand.
GTCACGATATAGTACCGTTAATAGAAGTACAACTTTAGCACCAAAAATTACCAAACTTGTGGAACCGAATGAAGAGAATAACAATGAAGAAGAAATAACTGAAAGTAGTTTAAATTTAGACAATTCAGATAATGAAACAATGACTACAACAGAGTATACTTTCAATATTACAAATCTTAACAGTACTTCAACAACTGAAGTAAATATAAATGCTGAAACTGAAAACATTACAGATGACTTATCATTAACAGATACAACGACAGAATTGTTTCAAACTACAATAATACCAACTACGATAGCGGTTTTAACAGATGATGAAAATAATAATACAACTGATAATTTGGCGAATAATCAAGATATTACTGAAACAACAACAACAGCAGCAACAACAACAACAACCGCTAAACCTTACGTAAATCCAATTTTAGCAAAACAAAAACATCGTCCAGCTTTTCGGCGACCAAAATTAACAACAAAAGCTCCAGTATCGACAACAGTCAGAAATACATATCGCTCTAGATTAAAAGGTTCAAGTACCACTACTAGTACTACAATTACAACAACTACAACAACACCAAAAACTACAACAACAACAACGACAATAATACCTGAGATTGCAACAATTGAATTAGAAGAAAATTCAGAGATTATCAAAACCACTGAAGAAACTTCAATAGTTGATACAACGCCTTTTGAGAGTTTCACAGAAATTCAGCAGACAACTACTGAAAATAATAGTCCAACTGTTTTAAAAACAACATCACCAACAACGATAAGAACAACAGTAAAAGATATCGATGTGACAACTTTAAATCCTGAAATATCGACAATTACAAGTATAGAAACAACCGAATCACCTGAAACTACTCTAAAATCTACAACCACTGAAAAAATTACCACTACTAGTGGTAAAAATGATGAAACAACAACTGAAAATAGTCCAGATGAATTAAATACGATTTTAACAACTGAAAGTAGTCAAGCGACAACTATTAGTAGCTCAACAACTGAAAGTGTGCCTGAAATTGTTAGAGAATTCACAATTAAGAAAATTTCAACAACAAAACCACCAAGAATATTTAGACCTCACTTTACAAGAACACAACAATCAACAAGTTTAAAACCAAATTTTAGAATTACAACATCTCCAACACCATTGAGGAATAGATTTTTATATAGATATAGTACGACAGAAAGAAATCACGAACAAGATCATATTGATGAGGAAGATGAAGAAGAACCAGCACCAAAGTTTACATCTCCTTCAGTACGAAATAGACTTTTATATAAATATAGCACGACTGAAAAATATCGAGAACAAAAGGAAATTGATGAGACTGATGAAAAATTTGAGAATGAGGAGAATGTTGAAGATGAGGAACAAGGAGAAGACGATATTAATAATGAAGAAATAACACAAATTAAGCCGGCTACACCATTACTGATAAGACCAACACAAAGATCTGTTAATAAACCAACCGGATTCTTCCGGAAAACTACAGAAAAACCGAAAGTAACAGAGGACTTGTCTGGAATCAATACAGAGGCTGTTAAAAATAGAAATAAGAATCTATTTAGTCAAAAACGTAAGATGAATACACCTTTTGCTGGTTCTTCAACAAGTCCAGCAACTATAATAACAAATGCTACAGCTGCAACGACGACAACAACAACAGAAAGTGTCGAAACTTCAATAGCAACAGAAACAACACCAATTGTTGAGCCGACAACAAAACCATCAGCAATTGATACAACAACTGAATTTCTAACAACTTTACATCATATATTTGCTGAGCCTCAAACGACTGAAGCAACAAGCAGTACAGAAAATTTATCGAAAACAACAACTCAATCGAGAGTGGAGAAATTGATTGAAGTGAATCGAATTATTGAAGTACATGCTGATAAAGAAATGGAAAATTCAACGAATTCAGATGAGAAAATGAAAATTCTCGATAAAATCGGTGCAGTTAATCGTGTTACTGTCATTAAAATTATCGATCCTGATGAGAATGAAATTAAACAAAATACAAGCAATAATTTTGTGGAAAATCAACAGATCCATCAAGATATCGTACAGAGTGGTGAAATAGCGAAAGTTGAAGAAATTCCCAACCCACAAACAAATCGTAATGATCGAAAATATGAATTATTTTCAAATAAAAATTTAAATTTTAACGATAATAACAACGATAAACCATTAATTATTGATGGTATCTCAAATATTAACATTATAACACCAAGACCATACTTTAATACTGAAGCCTCAACAATATCGTTGGAGGGCCTATTTCAAACCGACAATCCACGAAAACAATTCACAAACATCGATAATTTAACACAGAAAAATCACGATGAGGAAATTCTAGATACTGAACATTCACAGTTTATTAAAGTGCGTGTCTTGAATGATGATGATAGTAATAATAATAGAGAAAAATCGGGTGATTATATAACAATGAAAGCTGAAGTTGTTGAAGTAACACCAACGTATCGTCATGAAACAATAAAAATTGTTCCGATACAACTCGAGATGACGAAACGTCGTTTAATTAATAGCAATATAGATTTTCTAACAACAATAGAAGAAGGTGTTCCGAAAGTTGACATTAAATTAATTCAACCAGAGAAAATAAATTAGACTTGTTCCCTTTTTTTGTAAATAATTGTTTGTTATTATTATTTAACTATGAATATGTGATTTATTCTTTGATTGTTGTAAATAATTTAGCACGTTCTGTAAGATATTTCGCACAAATTTATATTAAAAAGTATAAAGGAGGAAATCTAGTTCGGTGTGTGTTGTGCCATAATCCCTTATGTTTGTGGCCCTGTTTGATTGTAACAGTACGTTCTGTATTCTATGTGGAAATATATTGTGTTAAATATTTCTGTTTTATTATTGTGTACCCTCTATGTTTGGTTTTGTTGTTGATTAACAAAGTGGTGGTGGATTTTTCTTCTTTTCTTATTATTCCAAAAGTATATAAATAAAATATCACAAAATCGCACGTGCACCAAATTTTAAAAAAACAAACAATCCAAAAGTTATTTGAGAATTCGAAATTTTTACAGACAGCTCGCGTGACAACACCTTATTTATTCCGTATAGGTGGTAGAAGAAAACCTTCGCCAATCACTTTGTCAACAACAACAACAAGACCTACAACAAAAATCAGTATTCGACCGACTAATAAATTAATACGGCGACGATTTCCCACCAAAACTATACAAACACAAGGTGAGATATTTTACAACAATTATTCTTTACAGTTTTGCGTGATTAATGTTGTTTTAAAGAATTGACAACTTCAACAATGACGACGCCGACGACGGCTAGAAGTCGACCGACAGTCAACCGCTATCGATTCGTTTCAAGAAAACCATTTCGTAGATTAACAACGACAACAACAAAGAAAAATGACATAATTGTGGATCAAACGGAAGAATCTAGCAATCAAGAGATTGATGAGACGACGAAATTAGCGAATTTAGCTGATGTTTTACAGGAAATCCAACAAGCACCGCTACCAACCAAAATTCCCATTCAAATCACCACTCACAGTAAGTCGATTGAAATTCGAAAAATTGTTAATTTTATCTACGACTTATATATAAAGTGACTATTAAGTGGTTTTTGCAATATAATGTCCTATATTATTTACTACTATTTTCTGATTGGCTTACGAGAGGGAATAATGAACCATTAGCCAATCAGAAAATAGTATTTTTCATGAATTGTCTCCAATGTTAAAAAAACCATGGTAACTAGAAAAATAAGCGGCCAGTTTAACAAGTAGTTCTAAAGTATCCGTTTTTGTGTGAATTTGAATCATAGTGGCTGTGAAATGTAAGGTAACTTCAAAAATAAATAACGACAGATTTAAAAAATGCTTAGTTGTAAGATATTTACAATGAAAAGTGACCAAGAAGACGATTTTAGTACTACAGTCGCTGCCAAATACCTTTGATCTTCGAAGACTAACGAGTGAACTATTAATTGTCATTTAAAAGAAATCCCACATTATAAATTTAAGCAATTAGACAAAGATGTCAATAAAAACTACTGTCTTGAGTCTTGAGATAACGATTTATGGCTCCCTACACGTTAAGAGATCATCCTTTTTTAATACGTTGCACATGACAAAGATAGGTAAACATTCTCTTGTCGCTCTCACCGTAGTTGTAAAAATGAACAAGGGACTATATTTGATTTATATTTGCCAAAGTTTTTGAATTTTTTACTTGATTTTGAGCTGTGGTTTTTTACTATTATCTGACAAATACCCGGAAAACAATTTGAAATTAATTTGGTAAATATTTTGAGCGCAAAAAACAAAACAGAGTAATACTACATAAGTTAAATGTATGCTTATAATTTTTCGTCTTAGTTCATACATTTCTTAATGGCGACCGAAGATCAAAGTTATTTGGCGACGACTTTAGATAATAGTTTCTCTCAAACGTAAAAAAACATGGTAACGACAAAAAATAAATAAAAAAAGACAATTTTAACAAATAGTTCTAAAGTGACTGTTTTTTGTGCGATTTCATTATCGGAAATGATTAAATGATTGTACACCACCAATACCTGTACATTTAGAAATAAGTCGTAGATAAAGTATAGTACACAACTCGCTATAATGTGTGCTATTATTACCTCGAATGATTACAACCTTTATTCTCAGTAATAATAGCACTCATTATGACATCGTTGTATAATAAACTATTAAAAAATTAATAAAATTCTAGCTCCGAGAACACGTCTACCACCTATACGATCAACACCACCACTATTAACAACAACACCACCACCAATTAAGAAGAAATTGGTTTCATCAACTGCGATACCGTTAATTTCAACAACAAAAAGAGTATTAATTCAACCGCAAATTTTCGATCGAATCAATCCAACCATTTTCGATTATTACGATGATCGTAGTGTTTTATCGAAAATTCCTGAAAATAGTAAAGTTTTGTTACACAGTAACGGTATAATTGAGTGTTTAGATCAGGGTAATTTCCCACATCCAATTTCGTGTAAGAAATTCATATCGTGTGCTAAAATGGAGAATGGTAATGTTCTCGGATGGGAGTATACGTGCCCGAAAAATTTAAGTTTCGATCCAATCGGTGGTATTTGCAATTGGTCAGCCGGTTTAGGCTGTGATGAATAAAGAGATGTACGGATAGGGGGCCAGTGGTTTTTAATGGACTGAAATTGTAATTATTTAAAAGAAAATTTCAGATATATTTAAAATAGAGCGCCATGTTTTTTCATTGTTTGTTTTTTTGTAATTTTGTACAAAACTAATAAATAAACTTATAAAGTCCTTTTGCTAATATTTTTATAACCGATTCCTAAACAAGTTAATTGTACCTTACGTGATCCGGAGCCGGTATCTTCTTCATCTTCAGGTTCGTAAAATTCTAATTTGAATGTAACACCGAAGAATTCTCTCAAGTGTCGTAGAAAACCGATGGCGTAATCTGATAGTGGACCGATAACGAATTTTGAAACATCTTGTTGCCCTAAGGCCATACACAATATCACCAATGCCTGACATGTTGAATTACACATGCCACCTGAGTAGATTTCATATAATAATCGTTGTGCGGCCGCTGTGCCGATATCTTCAGGTACTGAAGGCTCCTCACCATTCGCCACTACATTTGACACCTGAAAATCTCGAAATAAATTTAAATTATCGTTTTAATTTATCAGAAATCTACTTGTTCTGCAGAATAGATAACACCGTTTGTAGTTTCTGCTTCTAGATGTATCCCAAATCCGGGACTTTTACCCGATTGTTTACCGTGTCGCTGATCGGTATTGATATAGACATCAGGTAAAAAATTCAACAATACACCTTTTGCAGTGTCTACCATACGATTTGCCATAGCCGGTGAGACACGTAACGCATACGCTACACCCCTTATACGTTTCACCATACCGGCATCGTGAAGTTGAACTGGACGTAGACTTTTACATAATGGACATTTGAATACAACTTCGCCACCACCTAGAGGCGGCATTCCACGTTTTAGAATCTTCAATTCTAAGCCGTCCGTATCTAAAACGAATTTCCTTAAAGTACAGAAAGTTGATGACTTGATTAGATCGACGGATGGATCAATATTGTTGTTGGTTACACCACGTAGAGTTGCGTTCAAAGGCTGCTTACAAAACACACCCAACATCACCAATACTTCCAAATAATAACCTGCAATCAACAACATTTATAGCTGATTTCTTTAATGACTAATTAGAGTTGTCTCTACCGATTCCTCGTTGTGGTGAACACTCATGATCGATGACACCGCCATACAATAAACCCGGTTGAAAATACAAAGATGTTCCAGTTTCGTTCAATTCAATTATTGTACCGTTTGTTATCTTATCCAATAGACGTATTAAACTGATTTCGAATTCTTTCAAGCCCGGCTCATCATCTAGGGCACGTATCGAACTGATACGTACCGGTCGCCCGCTTAAAACCGACAACACTAAACGTTGCCGAAGAAAATTCGATCCTTTATAACACAGAACACTACCTTTAACTGTTGCTGTCGACATTTTTAGGCTATTTAAGCGAATAATTTCAGAAATTCACATGCATTAAGCAACATTTGACAAGAATAATTTGTTAGGTTATGTCTAGCGGCCAGACATACCATGTGGTATACTTAGCCATGCGCAATTGAGGCGGGTAAATCAAATAATCAAACGTTACGGCGTTATAAATGAGAATTTGAGACAGAAACACATCAAAAATTATGAAGAGTGCAGAAAAATTAATTATAAAATTAACAATTAGAATGTTTTGTGAAAATAAGAGGATAAATGTGAAATTAATTTGATGATAGTGGCAATAGTGCAAGTTATAGCACTTACTATGGTAAGTGATCGCAGTTGCTTGCTGTAGAATTTCTTGGTTATTTCAGCTAATTGTAGACCTTTTAACGGCGCGTAATTTAAAATAGAAATTAAAAAATCATAAGAATCAAATGTTAAGCAAATTATTTATTTAATAATCTACAGCAATTATTTTTAAAAATTCACAACTTAATATTATACATAAAATAAAGATCTGTACTTATTGTCTTGATATGATCGTGGCAGTATAAAATTTCATTTAATTAAAAAACGAATTAATTAATATAATTAAAATTGAGATCATAGACCTCAGACGCATATCATTGTCATAAATAAAGCTTCTATTTATACAAATGTTATTATTTAATATATTATTATTATTATAAATTATAATACAAAAAAAAACAAATAGAGAAGAATAAAAGAGAACTTTAAAGCCTTCTCTTATTTAAATATTGCTCAGAAACTATAATAAATCATCATTATTATTACTCTTTAATATCACAATGTACATGTTTTAGATTAATCAATTTTTCATATAACAAAAAAATAAAAGTATCTGTTATGATTTAATTTAGAAAATAAAAACAGTCTTTCTCCCTATTTTATTTAAAATATATAAAAAAAACACTATTGTATCATTTGTAAATATCGATTCTCTTCTAACAAGGAACTGAGCGATGATGTCATATCATTAACAATCATATTTGTAGATTCTGAACACTTATTATTATTATTATTATTTTTATTATTAATTGGATGTGTACTACTGGTTACAGTTTCAGGATTCGTTACCCACGATTGACAATTCTGTACATATTCTAATGTTCTCTGATATGTATCTTGACGCATTCCATTCGTTATATTATTAATATTACCTTGTTGGATCGGTTGATTAATAATACCAGGTGACATCTGTGACTGGCTGATATCTTTACATTGTATTTCATCATTATTATTATTATTTGTTGTTGTTGTAGTACTACGTTGTTGATTATTAAAACATTTCTGTGGTTGATTATAAACAACAGTTTTACGGCAATTACAATTACAATTTGTTTGTTGATTTACTTGTGTTGGTGGTAGACATTGTGTTGTATACGCTGGTGGTTGTTGTTGATGATGAAAACACGTTTGATTATAATGATGGGTACATGGTCGACTCATTTGCGCTTGTTGTGGATGATTCATCATTTCTGGCGGTGCTGGTGTTGCCATTGCCGGTGATGGTAACGGTTCGTTTACATTCTGTATGCAATTATATGATGGACTTTGTATTGATGGATAATACACATTTGTATTATTATTATTATTATTGTTATTATTACTGCAATTGTAATTGTTTGGTGTTTTCGTAATTGCTGCCGATGTACAACCATTATTTGTTGGTGTTGTTATATAACCATTCATATTACACATTTGATAATTATGATTTGAACATTGTGATGTTGGCGTAATGTAATTATTTTGTAATGTCTGTTGTTGGCGACAATAATCGTTTGTATTATCCATACCATTATTACAAATTTGTTGTTGTTGTTGTTGACTTAAAGGCATAGTTGGTTGTTGATGATGATGGTTCATTATAGTCTGATGACATTGCCGATTCTGTGAATTATCCCACATAATTCCATGTTGTACATTATAACACACTTGTCGATTATAACACTGATTCTGTTGTTGTTGTTGTTGATGATGGTGGTGTTGTAATTGATTATTTTGTATAATATTACAATTTTGTACAATTTGATGGTGATTAACATTCGGTGATAACATTTGCGAATGGCATCGTATCGGTGATGGTACCATTTGATTGCTAATATTTGACACCGGCGATGGTACCATTTGTGTTAAACTAGGTGACGGTGATGGCATAGGATTCGTAATTTGACCGTAATTAGATGCCGGCGATGGCATCATTTGATTAAAACTATTATTATTATTATTATTATTATTATATTGATTTAAACTAATATTGCCTGGTGATGGTACCATTTGTGCTAAATTTGCACCAACTGGTGATGGTTTCATTTGAACAACACTACCCGGTGACGGCATAATTTGATTTATTGTAGACGTACTCTGTGGCGATAATACTTGACTTGAAGGTGATGGTGGTAGTATTTGTGGTCCTAAATCGGTTGTTGGTCGTGTTAATGGCTTTTGTGCTTGTTGTTGTTGTTCTTGTTGTGATGTGACTGTTTCCGACCAACTCATCGCCGTTGAAAATTCGTTATTTTGATTGTCAGCAACTTGATTTAAATAATGCACCATCTCATCGGGTATTACCAATTTATTTTCAACCATTTCACCTTCACCAACTTCATCCAATATAACAGCTTGATTTGGATGTAATTCGGATGAATTTACTGTGCCTTTTAATGGTGATAGACTAACAGATGCTGGTCGTGGTGGTGGACTCTTTCGATCGGTTAATGTGTGACAAGGTTCGGACATTCGTCGATTGTCCGAATTTGTTGAAATATTGCCCAATGGAAGATTACCAGTCATCCATGTTTGCTGAATAGCTGTCTGTTGTAAAGCAGCATTCTGTGTCTATAAATACATCATTTTATTATAAGAATCAATATAATAAAGATAATTTTACCTGAAGAACGAGATTCTCGTTGCCTTCGTTGATCTTGTTTGGAACATTTTGTAATTTCTGCAGTTGTCCAGCAAGCAGATGAGATGGTGGTGATGGTGGTATACAAACAGCAACACCACCACCGTTCGTGGTAACTGTCGATAATTGACTGGATCTTCGTGAACTACCAGCCGATATTGGGTCATAAAACGATCCTGTTGTCATAATAGGCCTCATACTAGATGCTTGAGATGCTAAACTACTCTTTCGACTAGCATCCGTACTACGCATACTGCCATAATATGAACTAACTGTTGAATTACTATCTCTTCTAATTTGAACTGAGATATTTGTGTTATTGGACGGTGGTTGTAGACGTTGTTGTAAATCAACAAATTGCGGTTTGTTGGAATGAGGTCCACTATTAATTTGTGTAGGTGTTGTTGCTACTGTTGTTGTTGTCGTTGTTGTTGTAATACCACTTTCCATTTTCAAATCATTTATCCGTTTATTTAGATCAGTAATACCGATATTTTTACGTGATGTAGAACTCGTGATTGGTTTAGTTGGAATACGAGATTTTATTCGTACACGTGGTCGTTCACCTATTGAAACACCACCCCGATCACCACCACCACCACCCCCAATTCCAACCATTTCCCGTAAAACTTCCGGCAAATAATCAATCTGTAATTGTATGAAATTATTAGAAATAAATCTTAAACTATAAAGTAACGAAGCATTCACTTCAAGATCTTCAGCCTCATAAGCCCAACTAGGATCTTCAATAGGAGCCGTTCGTTGTACAGTCGCCGTTGTTGTGGTTGTAGCTGTTGTTGTTGTTGTTGTCGTCGCATTTAAATCCCCTTGGAAGTCATCATGACAACCATTTGTTAATTGTGTCGCTCCTAATGGACTGCCTTGCTGTTGTTGTCCAGGTGAATTAAGATCCGATTCCGATTTAATACTTGGACTACTTAAACTTGCAGTTTTATGACTTTGCATATCTTCACTTCTTGGACTTGAATCAATACCGGCCGGACCGTCATCTGGTCCTTTATCGTTGCCTTTATGTTTCTTTTTCGCATAAAAATCTGTACCATGAACCGTCTTTACGTGTTTCCTTAAGGAACTTGGATCAGTGTAACGTTTTGTACAACCAGGCGCTTTACATACATACGGTTTCTGAGAATTTATTCAAATTAGAATTGAATTAAACGAAATAGTTATTTATCTAACAAGAGTGGAAAAAACGCGGCCTTTGTGAAACGACTATTTTTCCACAAAGACCGTTTCCACTCGAGTTAGATACACTATCAGAAACGAGCTGCCATCTTGTTGTTTACATTGCTATGGAATGGTCACACTCTACAGTTTCTGTTCAATCGTAAAAAAATATAGATTGTGAGAAATTACCTCGTTGCTGTGCGTTCGATTTTGGTGTTTAGCTCGATCAGAAGCGTTACTGAAAGCTTTCGAACATCCAGGATATTCGCAAGTGTAAGGTTTTTCGCCAGTGTGTGATCGTAGATGTGTTTTTAAATTCTCCAATCTAGAATAGGCTTTAACGCATCCCTCGAACTGTAATTGTAGAATCAGGAATTTTATTTATTTTTTATATTTAAATTGTTTTATTAGATTTTACCGTGCATTTGTGCGGTTTCTCGCCGGTATGTCGCCGCATATGCACTACCAACATATATTGGGCTTTAAATGGTTTTTCAGCTCTTGAACAACCTTCCCATCGGCATACAAACGACTTTTTATTCGCCTGTATATGATCGTTGATATGTTTAACTAGTTCATCTTGTGTTTGAAATTCTGTAGCGCAATCTTTCCAATGACAATTCGTTTCAATAAAATCACCAGGTTCATCTTTGAGATCAGTACCATCGTTTGGGGTTTCATTTACCGTACTACTTCCACTATTACCACCACTTGTATTACTTGGCGGTTCTTTCTTAATTTTTAATTTTCTAGCATTCACATCCACATCCATATGATTAGCAGTCGTACTCTCCGGTTTCTTTCTATCATTTAAAGCCTGCAATGCCCTTTTGTTATTACAATTGTTTCTTTACCATATTTTTTTTTGTTCTTTGAAGTAAGGTAAGAAATTTCAAAATTACAACTTACATCAGTCTTTATAATGTTCTGTGATGAAGACATATGAAGCGGATGATGGCCTAACGAATACATAGTATGCGGTGGTGCTGTTGGCGGTAATGGTAATAACGATCCAGCACTGCGCATTAAATGCGCCTGAAGCTGTTGCAAATGCATTTCTGGATGCACATTAAATGCTGGACTAATTGCACCGGCTGATAAATGACCATAAGAACCGCTAGCACTTGATGACCGCGAACCATTCACGATTGATGCTAAACTATTCGGTGAGAAACGTATCATTGAATTTATATCGAATGAATCTGAATATGGTGATGAGGATAAGGCACGTTTACGTGATTGTCGGATACTACCAGGACGGGGACTGTTTAGCCGTGAACCTAAACGAATCCAAACAATTAATAAGTAATTTAGAGAAATAATTACAACAATTACCATCTATACTGAAAGGGAATTCGCTGCTTGCTAGGGTTGATGAAGGGTGCAATTCGGAGAGACCTCGAGCACTGAGGTATTCGGACGATAAACCCAAACCTGTTGACAATTTAAAAAAAAAACACTTTTTCAACGATTATTTTCAACAAATTCGTTAGAGACAAAGATGTATATTTTTAGAATTAGATATGAGGAAAGGAATTTTGACGAGACTTGTGAGTTTAAATAAGATTTCTATACAGAACCACCGTTGATATTATAATTGATCGATTGTCTGTACCAACAGAGTTGGAGAAGACGAGCGAGAAGAAAAAATGAGAAGAAAACAAGGAAACTAAACATCATTAATTCTGGTTCTATTTAAAATCAACCTTATTGATGTGGTGATGATCTGTCAAATATATAAAGGATTTCAATTTGTTCTTTATTTTCAATCGGCACTACGCTATATGTATTCCAATCGAGCCATGTTTCGATCGTTTTTATCCTGACAATTTCAATATAAATAGCATTTCCTCTGTTGTGGTTGTTGTTTTTATTTGTCGACTCTTTAAAAAATCAGTGGAAGAGAGGAAACATAATTCTCAACTATGTTTGTATTTATTTTGGATCATTTTTCGAGGTCTTTATTAAGCGGAAATTATAGCGAGAACTATATTTATATTGCAAGTCTGGCGCCCTTCTACCACTCTAATTGGCTGTTATTAATTGTAATTTACTAGGGAAACTTCTACAAATACATTGTATTTATATGATTTGAATAATACTAGACGTGTTATATGCACATTATATTCTAATACCATTCAGATGTTTAAAATTAACCCATCGGACCAACACACACATATGAATACAGAAATATACACACATACACATACACGTACATATAATGAACTGAAAATAGCGAGGGCAACGGTTCATTAAGTAAATCATCAACGTATAACCCACACTTTTACCATCTGGTTCTAATGAACAAGAAGATGATCATTGTTCAAAATCGGAAATGACGCCACCAACATCTCTTTGTTAACATACCATACAGTTTTTATCAAAGAATATGCAATACATAACGATATTTCTTCAGTTTTTCCCAAGTTTTCTTATAGCGAACTGTAAAAAATCACATTAGAGACGCTTATATGTAAACATTTCACTTCTCCCAGTCTCTTTCGATCGTCGTGTCTCTTCACTGCATTTTTTATTACATGTTTGATGTTATTTGAAAACATAACTGTGGACTGTTGCGTACATCTGGTTAGGTGAAATATATATTACAGCTATAATCTATTTTCGTTCAGTTTGTAATGTACAGTGTTGGTTTTTCAGGCGAATGAAACAAAGACGAGACTTTCTATCAGATTTTTCTTGAAACGACAATTTTCAATATTGTTGGTGTTGTTGATAGATTCTGTTAAACTCAACTATTATAAATTTACTACGGCGTGAAACAATGAATGGTTTATAGATGAAACATAGGGGTACATACATAAAACTTCAGGAATAACATGAATTGAATGGAGAGGAAAAAAAAGCGGTGCTACCACCACTAACATCCGGTTACTAGACATTCTATAGCTTAGAATAGATGATGAGTTGAATAAAAAATAATAACAACAACAACACCAGCATCTCTTTAATTCTTCCTTGTGATTCAAGAATACTCTTCACTGGATTATTGTTTGTTCAATTCAAATTGTTAAATCGATGGAGGAAGAGAAAGCAGAAAAAACAGACAGATAACATGAAGCATCTTTAAAATAACATTATCATCATCATCATTGTCGTCGTCATCATGCGTATTCCAACTGTAAAGTTATTAAAATAAAAACAGGATATTTAAAATCGAATATAAACAGATTACGATTATAATTTTTAATAGGCAGCTAAACCAGTTAAAATCTCGATAAAAATTCAGGTCCTCTCTCTGCTTTTTCCTTATAAATAAATATATTTCAATCGTTTCTTGTTCGATAAAGTCTTTATTTTATTACACAAACATTTATAGGCATATAGGCATACTATAAGAGATATTCATGGAATCAAGCTGGGTTACTACATTTGACTTTTACGTTATTATATTGATATTAAACTATTCGAATAGATGGACTTGAAAAATTATATGGAGACATTTATGGGTGAGATACAGTAGAAGTGAACGTTTACCTATTCCAAGCGAATACGTAAGGATTTTTCTGATTCCTTGTCTGTTTAATTATCTTAAAAGCACCTATTATTGTTTATTTATTTATTTTATAGGTATTTTGTTTGTTTTTTTCGAAAGTTGATGATTTATTTTTGCAAGAAGATGTATGTATATTTTTTGTTTATATTAAAAAGAATGTATAGAAATAATTTCAGTTACAGGTTTATTTATAAATTGAGTTCTATGTTTTGTTTATTTTAATAAAAGTCTTTATAAATGTTATGTGTTGACACATATGTTTGTTGCAAGCCGGCAAATAAAGGGAAGAAGAAAAAGACGACGATTATTTACATCGTAAATGGGGTTAAATTCGAAATTACAAGCTTACTCTAAAATCTCTAAATTAAGACCACAAGTCAAGATTACAAATACCACAATACTCGTACTAGAAGGCGTATCAATGGTAAATTGCACTAACAGCACGATAGAAAACGCCTTTTCTATTTTTTTTTTAAAAGTCATAATCGTAATGAAAATTTGACCGTTTTCTTTCAAAAGATTTCTGAAAAAAAAGAGATTCAATCTTTTAAAAAAAATTAAAGCTGAATTTTTCTCCCAAATTTTGAGTTAAGTCTATAGCTGAGCAGAAGGGTACCTACGGATAAGTTTGCACCCCTCAAAAGTCTATGCTAGAAGTGGTAGCTTCTTGTACTTATTGCTTAATACTGCTCGTACAGTCTCACTATTGACAGATCGAATACTTTGATAGCAATTTAAAACCAGGGTTTCGAACCGGAGCTGAACCGAAAACCGGAGAAAACCGGGATTTTATCCGGAGCTAAACCAAAAACAAAAGCCGTTTTAACACGATCTTTTTCTTTCTTTTTTTTCATCTCCTCTTTCCTCCCTTCTCTATAATACTTCAGGGCACTTAACATGATCTTATAAGTAAACCATCCGAGATAGAAACCCCCGACTTCGATGATTTTTGGTAGGTATATACGTAGTTCATTCTATTCTATTCAAGTTTAAGGAAGATATTGGGGATTGAAGATACTTCTGAAAAATCAGTGCTTTTTTTAAATATCTCTGGAACGGCTCAAAATTTTCCAGTGTTTAAAAAACTAGATGATAGGGACTCACTAGGGCTATGAAAAGGTCAAACCGCATTTACATTTTTTGTTAAGGGTTGAAATTATGGATTATATGCCATTTCTATTTTTTTAAGTCATAATCGTAATGAAAATTTGACTGTTTTCTTTCCTTGTACTTTGGTGTAGGTTTAAGAGATTCAATTTTTTTAAAAAATCAAAGCTGAATTTTTCTCCCAAATTTTGAGTTAAGTCTATAGCTGAGCAGAAGGGTACGGATAAGTTTGCACCCCTCAAAAGTTTGCGCTAGAAGTGGTAGCTTCTTGTACTTATTGCTTAATACTGCTCGTACAGCCTCACCAACACTTATTTTTAATATAAATGCTAATACTTTTATATCGATAGATCGAATACTTTGATAGCAAAGATATCGCGGAAATTATGACCAGGGTTTAGAACGGGAACTGAACCGAAAACCGGAATTTTATGCGGAACGAAATCCGGAGCTAGACCAAAAACAACAGCCGTTTTAACACGATCTTTTTCTTTCTTTTTTTTCATCTCCTCTTTCCTCCCTTCTCTATAATACTTCAAGGCACTTAACATGATCCTAGATAGAAACCCCCGATTTCGATAATTTTTGGTAGGTATACAGGGTGAACCAAAATTCACGGAACAGTTTGGTGACACGTTATTGAACAGATATCAGGGAACATG